>JAVKPL010015421.1:0-12709 GCA_032173675.1 Gastrolobium villosum | reverse complement strand
CATAACCATTGTGGTACATCTATAATACTAAAAATATTTTGCTTCAAATGGTCGTGCCAAAGTTGTCTTTCTTTAGGTAGTTTTTTCTTTCTTATCATTAGACTCCTTATTACAAATCCAAAAATTTATACTACCAAATACCTACCCTGGATTAAGGCAGTACACATAATTAAAATACATATTTATCAACAAAAATTATATAAATAACATATTCTTTGACACTATAAAATTCAGGTGCCATGTGTGTAAATCAACATAAAATTACATAAAATATAGACTAGATTGGCATAAAATTTCACCTCTTGTACCAATTGAAGGAAAACCATGCAACGAAGACATATTAATATCTGAATTGATTTAAGATAGTGAATTATCGTATTATGTAAAAAATATATAATATATCGCTATAATATGTGAATCTTCTTTTAGAAGACTTCTTTGAAATATGCATACCTCTTACACAATAACACATCCGAATAACAAATTATTTTATTTTACCATTTTCAAAATCATCACAATAACTTTATATAATTACCAAATAATTTTTAATTTTTTTTAATGTTATCTTAAAAGTAATCTTTAACTTAAAAAAAATATGCCAAATATACTCTTAGATATACTATCATAAAATTAAATTGACTTAAAATAAATTTTCGGGGTCCAAAGTTTCTCTGACAATAATATTTTGGGTTTAAACTATTGTTGTGGACAGTGGGTGATATTAAATCACTAAAGGTTTGAACCCATGTAAAGAACAGAAGGGGTAGATGATCAAAATTATCACTGTGTAATTATAAATATAAAAAACAGACTTACATGAAATCAGTTGATGAAACAAGCAGAATGATAGAACAGACATAATGATATATCAGAAGAGGAATTAAAATCCGAGCCCACAGAACGTGTCTCCTTAAGACAATTTGCCCCCTCACTGATGCCAAAGGTTAATGGACACTTGTTTCTCAGGGTAGAATGGATTTCGTCTGAAGAGTGGTGGCACTATAAGTCAACAGTCCAAACGAACACAACACTATGCCAGAGGAAACTACACCGGAATCGGAAAGGAGAATGCAAACTGGAAGGAGGAAAAATTTCGGCAGAGTATCACTGCAGAAAAATTTGGATCCATTTTCTGAAGATGTCAGTGTCTATTTATAGATACTGACCGGTCATGATGAACAGTCGCCGGTGGTGAACCGCTGCGTCTGACGGCGGTGAACGGGTACAACCGGTCACCGGTTCAGTGAACAGAAACAACCGGTGATCGGTTCGATGAGCAGACATAACCGTTGACCGGTTCACGAAAGGTAAGAACCAGTTCGGTTCAAAAACGCTCAAAAAAATCGGCAGGTAGAAATGTTTGGGTTCGAAATCTTTGGAGGGAAGCAACGGATACATTTTTGGACAAAATATTAAAAAATTATTTAATAAAAAATTATTTTTATCACACACATATGAACCGAGCCGAGCCGGTCGGACAGACGGAGGCGACGGTGCGCGTAGTGGACCAAAGCCCACCTAGCTCGTCCCCCTCCACAAAATGTGAAGTGACCCAAAGGGCCAATCTAGGAGAGTGGGGTGGGAGCTTATAAACTCCTACTATTTGTCCAATGTGGGACTTGTTAATACCCACACACCTCTTCATCTTCCCTCTTCTCTTTTCTTTATTAACACACTTCTTATTCATAACCAATGGATCATTAGCATAAATTCCAACAATCCCCCACACAGATAAGAAGTTAAATCATCATGACAAAAATGCATAAGAATATAAATGCAAAGTGTAATTTCCTCAACGAGAAACAACTGCATCGAGATAGGTGGAGTTACCTTTGAACCTTCTCTAGTGAAAACCTATCGGATATACTCGGTCAATCAGTGGTCTAGGTCGACTTGAACCGACAACCTTTAGTGTATATCTAGACAATAGGAGTCACACAATTGCTTCTCTAGCATTGTTGGTCCTTTATTGTGCCCATTTTGGCCGTCGGACACCTGCCTGGTTCTGCGAGTGTTTTAGAGAATCGGCCTTTGAAAAGTTCCCATAGAAGCGGCCCTCACCTCACACTCACATAGGTGATTTCTTGTGATGTAACTCACTATACATCATCTGAACACAACAGATTAAGAAATCATTAAAAGCCTAAATGCTTACCCTCATAATACACTGTCTTGTCATAGGAATGAGTATGAGTTTTAAAACTCCACAGTGTTTAGATAATTGAACATCACTTAGTTGTCTCTTTGAGCATAGTTCATGGGATCTCCACTTTTCTAGGTAGAGTTACCGTAATACTCAACAATTTATAGGTCTTAAACCCATTCCTTTCGACAAATTTCCAACCAACTCTCTAGGAATCCCTTTGGTTAACGGATCCGCTATGTTCTCTTTAGACTTAACATAGTCAATTGTAATAATTCCATTCAAGAGTAGTTGTCTCACGGTATCATGTCTACGACGTATGTGTCTAGACTTACCGTTATGCATGACGTTCTTAGCCCTTCCAATAGTTGCTTGGTTATCACAGTGTATGCATACGGATGGTACCAGTTTTTGCCAATTAGGAACATGCTCAATAAAATTACGAAGCCATTTGGCTTCTTCACCGACTTTATCTAAAGCAATAAATTTTGCTTCCATGGTTGACCTTGCAATGCAGGTCTGTTTGGACGATTTCCTAGACACAGCACCTCCACCAAGGGTGAACACATATCCACTTGTAGATCTAGTGTCGTTAGAGCCGGTGATCCAATTTGCATCAAAATACCCTTCTATAACTGCGGGGTATTTCTCGTAATGCAAATTAAAATTTTGAGTATACTTCAAGTATCCCAAAACTCTTACCATAGCTTTCCAATGATTTTCATTTGGATTACTACTAAAGCGACATAACAGATTTACTGCATAGGCAATATCAGGTCTGGTGCAGTTCATAACATACATAAGGCTTCCCAACATTTGAGCATATAGCTTTTGTGCTATAGCTTTACCAGTGTTCTTTAATAAACTAAGATTGGAAACTACAGGGTTCCTCATAGAGGTTATATTCAAACTTTTGAATTTCTTAAAAACCTTAGCTATATAGTGAGCCTGTGATAAGGCCAACCCTCTAGATGTTCTATGAATTTTAACACCTAGGATAACGTATGCTATCCTCATATCGAATTTACTTTTAAGTAATTGTTTTGTAGCTTTAATCATTTGATTATTAATACCCATGATCAACATGTCGTCTACATAAAGACAGACAATGGCAAATCCTTTTTCAGTATTTCGAACACAGACACATTTGTCACACTTATTAATTCGAAATCCATTTGATAACATAATATTGTCAAATTTCGCATGTCATTATTTTGGAGCTTGCTTTAACCCGTAAAGGGATTTTATTAAGCGACAAACATTCTGTTCTTTTCCTAGAACAACGAAACCTTCAGGTTGTTCTAAATATATCTCTTATTCCATGTCGCCATTTAAGAAGGCGGTCTAAACATCCATTTGATGTATTTCTAATCCATTCAATGCAGCTACCGCGATCAACATCCTAATGGATGTGATCCTTGTAACAGGAGAATAAGTATCGAAATAATCAAGACCTTCACGTTGCCTGTAGCCTTTTACCACAAGCATAGCTTTATATTTATCAATAGTGTTATTCTCTTTCATTTTTCTTTTGAACACCCACTTACTTCCTAAAGGCTTATTTCCACAAGGAAGGTTTTCCAATTACCAAGTGTGGCTGGACAATATAGATTCTATCTCACTATTGATAGCCTTTTCCCAAAATGGTCCTTCTGGGGACGTTATAGCTTCCTTATACGCCCGAGGCTCATTTTCTAATAAATATGTCATAAATCAGGTCCAAAGGATGTGGATGTCCTTTGCCTCTTGCTACGTCTAGGTTCATCTTCTACATCCTCTACAGGATCAATATTAGTTGTAGCATCCCGAGGTATCACAACCTGATTATCATTATTACCACTTGATATCTGATCATTATTATTACCACTTGATTCATGTATTTTCATATACGGAAATACGTCTTCAAAGAAAGTAACTTCCCTTGACTCAATAACCGTGTTAACGTGTATATCTGAAACATCAGATTTATATACTAGAAACTGATAAGCACTACTATTAAGTGTATAACCGATGAATACACAATCCACAGTTTTAGGTCCAATTTTCAACCTTTTAGGTTTAGGAACCGCAACCTTAGCCAAGCATCCTCACACTCTAAAATATTTTAGGGACGACTTCTTTCCTTTCCATATGTCATATGGTATGTTATTTGTCTTTTTGTGAGGCATTCTATTAATAATGTAGTTAGCTGTCAAAATGGCTTCCCCCCACAAATTCTGTGGTAAACCGAATGTAATCAACATGACATTCATCATTTCTTTCAATGTCCAATTTTTCCTTTCTGCAATCCCATTTGATTGCGGTGAACAAGGAGCTGTTCTTTGGTGTATAATACCTGTAAAAACCCGCACCGTTAATTAAGGAAATTAATTAAATAAAAATGAGAATTATGAGATAATTCCAAAATTTACCCTAATAATTATTGTGAGGCTAAAATAATTATTTTGGGTGAATAAGAATGCTAAAAGTCGCTTTTCTGATGAAAAGTGCAGATTCCGGTTCAGCTATTCGGTATAAATGCGTACCGGTGAAGTATCCCGGAAAATTATTATAAGTGTATGAATATTCCTAAATTAATATTTAGGACTGGAATATCAAGTTTGAAGTCAAAATAATGAGAACTGGTGTCAGAACTAATACTGTCAGCGTGAAAAATGCGTATCAGAAAAGTGTTGCGAAAAAATAAAATAAATATATGAAAATTCCTAGAAACATATCTAGGTTAAGAATCTAAAATTTTAGAGTTTAACGAAGAACGGAACTAATTAAACTAATACTACTAGTTTAACTTAAGCAACAATATAAATAGAAAAAGAAATCAAAACCCTAGCTCTTATTCTAAAACTCAGCGGCTGAGAGTGGCTCCCTTTGGAGTTTTTGGGGTCTTAGCTTTCTCTCTAGGAAAGCCTCCAAAGTTTCCATCTTTTCTTCCTCCCTTCCATTGAAACATCATCCATCCGTTAAAGCTTTACTTGTGTTGAAGGAGAACCCATTGTTGAAGATGTGGGTGCTTTCTAAACCTCTCAAGCTTTCATTTTTTTGTTCTCAAAAAGAATCCTAGGTAATTTAACTACCCCCTTTGTAAATTATTGTTATATATTACTATTGAAATATCATTTGTGAAATCACTATGCGCTATTTTTTCTCCTGTAGATCGCCATATTATTTTTGTCACTTTGTATCGCTTGCCTTGTCAATTTACACGGCCACTGTGTTTTTAAATCGAAAAGTTTGAAACTTTATGTAATAAATCGGTCACTCTTAGTGAAGATGCATAAGATTCATGTCCAAGTTGCTTTTATATATATATATATATATATATATATATATATATATATATAAGTTTGTTTACTAGTACAGTGTAAGCTTTCGTGTCCTCGGTTTAGTCATCGTGTGTTTCCACCATACCCTATGGGGGAATGGTTTATATGCATGTTGTGTTTTCATGCTTTTTATATTTGAACTATTTTAAGTTGTTATGTACAATGACTTTTAACATGTATGTGTTGTTCCACCTAGATGGCAAGCCTGAGTATGTAGCGTCATACAATATGGTGGGGCTGTGGGTGGGTGCAAGTAGCGTCTTGCACTGTCTGTAGGATTTAGACGTATTTCCTGCATTTCTCTGGCCAGTAGAATTGATTTGACACACATTACATGATTATCTGTTGCATTGCACTGTTTTCATAACTTATATTGTAAACTATTTTAGAACTTATATTACACATGTAAGTGAGCTTGGGGTGGAAGTTCCTTGAGGACCCCTTGTCTTACTGAGATTTCTTGTTAGAGATCTCACCCCACGTTTGAGGCATCATTTCAGGTTCAGGTAATGCTGGGGTTGATACCTCGGGCGGTAGGAGGTCGGAGCTGACTTAGTTAGTTGCAGATATGCTGATGCTGGACTTTGTTTATTGCTGTTATGTTTTTGTTTCATTTAAATAATATTATGTTGACACTTATTTGGCGATGTTGCCTTGTTCGTGTGAGCATGGGGTTGTCCATGCCACGTTTGACTATGTTGAATTTTATGTTCGAGTTGTAATAACATAGAAACTTATTATATATGAATATGAGGTATCTCAGTTAGATGTCTTTTGCAATCATATACAGGCGATATTTTTGAAAATAAATTGAGTAA
This sequence comes from Gastrolobium villosum, assembly GCA_032173675.1. NCBI lineage: Eukaryota > Viridiplantae > Streptophyta > Magnoliopsida > Fabales > Fabaceae > Gastrolobium > Gastrolobium villosum. The sequence goes on along the minus strand of JAVKPL010015421.1, from coordinate 6,425 downwards.
TGCAACTTGGTAATTATAATGACGTCATAATTGAATTTAAGAAAAAGTTTTTCCGCATATCAATTAAGCGTGGCTTAATACGATGAGGTGTTAACAAACCGGGTATACACGGGGTGTTACAATACCAGACTCTATACAGAATTCCTCGAATGGGCCATCATATTCTCCCTCATGATCGCTCCTTACCATTTTGATCTTCTTGCTGAGTTGATTCTTAACTTCACTTTTATATTGCTTAAAAGCAACAATAGCTTCATCTTCATTATTAAGTAAGTACACATAACAATATCTACTGCAGTCATCAATAAATGTAATAAAGTATTTCTTATTATCCCTAGATGGTGTAGATTTCATGTCACGTATATCAGTATGTATTAAATCTAATAACTTGGTTGATCTTTCAACTGATTTAAACGGTAATTTCAAAAAAATTGATTCAAGACATACTTGGCACTTGTTATTTAAACATTCAAATTTAGGTAATAAATTTAAATGAATTAAACTCTTAATTGACTTTAAATTAACATGTCCTAACCTATTATGCCATAAATCAGAAGACCCAAGCAAGTAAACAGAAGTATTAGTATTATTAATATTATTGGAATTGTTTACAGTCATCACATTCAGTTTGAAAAGGCCCTCACTAAGGTAGCCCTTTCCTACATACACATCATTCTTAGTAAGTACAAACTTATCAGAAACAAATACAAGTTTAAAACCATTCTTGCTTAACAAAGATCCAGAAACTAAGTTCTTGCGATTATCAGGCACATGGAGCACATCATTGAGTGTCATTATTTTGCTAGATGTCATCTGCAAAGCCACTTTGCCCACACCTTCAACTTTTGAAGTAGATGAGCTACCCTTATAAAGTTTCTTATCATTATCAGTAGGTGTATAGGAGGAGAAAATCCACTTGTTTGAACAGATATGTATAGTGGCACAAGTCTCCACCCACCATTCTTAGAGTCTCCCATCAGATTGCACTCCATCATCATTGCTGCCAAATTCATTTCTTCAACCTGATCAGCAATGTCAACCATGTTGGCTTGAGTGCTCTTCTTATTATTATTGAACTTTTGTGGCTTCTTCTGATCTTTCTTTTATTCCTTCTTACAATCCCTTGCATGGTGGCCAGGATTCCCACAATTATAGCAGTTGCCTTTGAACTTTTTGACCTTTCCCTGCTTAGCATTTCCATCTTCAGAATATTTTCTCTTCTTTGACTTTGATCCCTTTTCAACTATATTAGCCTTAGAGATAATAGGATTGTTGTCATTCCTCTTGTCAGACATCTTATTATCTTCTTCTATTCTCAATCTCGTAACCAGATCTTCAAGTGACAGTTTCTTGCGCTTATGCTTCAGATAATTCTTGAAGTCTCTCTAAGAATTTGGTAATTTTTCTATGAAAGCAGCAACTTGGAAAGACTCACTAAGAGACATTCCCTCTGCATGTATTTCATGCACAATCACTTGAAGTTCCTCAGCTTGACTCACAACAGATTTGGAGTCTTGCATCTTGAAGTCCAAGAATCTGCCAACTATGAATTTCTTCAAGGCAGCATCCTCAGTTTTATACTTCTTGTCCAGACTATCCCAAAGTTCCTTACTGGTCTTCAGGGTACAGTACACATTATACAATGTGTTGTCCAGAGCATTGAGAATATAGTTCCGACAAAGGAAGTTAGAATATTTAAAAGTATCAATGGCAGCAACCTTTTCCTTGTCAGATTCTTCTCCCTCATTCAGTTCAAGGGCGGACCTACATGGGGGGCGTGCATGGGCGGCCGCCCCCCTCTAAAATCTGGAAAAAATGTTTACATCCCCAAAAAATACATAGTATGTTTCATTTTTCATAACTGGTGGGTTACTTTAACAAAACTAGCATTGTGTGCCCTTTGGATCTGAAATGAGTTGCATTGATTTCATCTTGTTGATGATCGGTACAGTGTTTTTGTTCAAAACTTTTGATTTCACTTTCTGAGTCTCTTTCTTTTGCTTTATTTGATACCCAAAATCTGTTAGCATGAAAAAGAAGCTTGATACCCATTTTCCCGTTGTGAGTATTTTCACTTTCTCTTTGTAAAGTTTTGATCTTTTTGTAGTTTCATGTTGTTCGAATGCTAAAAAATCAGAAGAAATTGAAAGAAAAAAATGGGTATAAAATACTTGTAGTTTGCAATAATTTTTGAAATTTATTTGTTTAGCTTTATGGTGCTTGATAATTGAAGTAGATAGATCTGTAGTGATGTGGGTATTATGGAACTTTATGATGTTAGTTTTATGTGCTTGTCTAATTTGGGTTCCACTTGCTTCCCCATATTTTTGGATTTATTTTAGTTATGTGATTATATTTGTTATTAAAATTATTTAATGCATGCATCTCTTGAGATAGTTGTACATATTTTTTGGTCTAAGATTGTGATTCTCCTACTTTTCATCCTTGACATGGCATATGGAAATGAAATAATCTATGTTAAATTTATCAATTTAATATACTTGTTAAATTATATTTTATCTAAAATTCTATAAGTTGGATTTATTAAAAATTTTGCCCCCTTCATATAATTTTCTGGGTCCGCCACTGATTCAGTTGAGGAGCATCTTCCTTGAGGAAACGGTCCAGACTCAGAGTTGTCAAATAGAACAACATCTTCTGTTGCCAGCATTTGAGATTTTTCAAACATTTACATGAAAGACAAAACTGAAGGTAGATATATTTGTTTTGTGTGAGAGTGAGAAAAAAATACATAGACAAAAGGAGTTGAGTATATATTAAAATAAAAATGAACATGTATGATATATAGTTAGTAGCACGTTTTAAATGAGTTGGGTACATGAGTTAGGGCAACGTTTTTTTAATAAATAATAATCAGATTTTAATAAATGGATAACAAATCATCTTTAACAAAATTATTGAGAAAAAAGCATATAATTGCCCTAAATGCAATTTAACTACTACAAACCCTTAACGATCAATGCCGACCCACTCCTCTTTATAAGCAATTATCAACTTCCCATATGACCTTTAACAGGTTTAAAAGAGTCTTTTTTTTATATCTAAACAATAACTTGTACTTAAAATAAATTTATCAATTTAATTATGAACAATTTCTTATTTCAATTAAATATGAACCAGATTGATCTGTGGTCCTATATATGTAGCGTGTCTTAGCTTATATAAAATTGAACACACAAGATTCTCGAATAATTTTTTTCTCTCCTCTACCAAACATCCCTTAAAGAAAATACATGTCACACGAGTTCGAAGGACCTATATTTGAACAATACTTCTAAGACTATATCTTCCTCTGTTTAATGTTCTTCTCCAATAGCGGACCTATGTTATGGCAAGTGACTGCACTTGCAGTCACAAACTTTTGAAGAAGAAAAAAAAATCTCATATTATTATGTGTTTCATTCATTTCTTACAACCGTATCTCCATGAATCTCGTCACCAACAAGCTATGATAAGGGCAAGGGGCAATGGAGGCCGCTTTCTCAATACGAAGAAACTCGAAGGTAACAATTCCAATGCCACTCTAGAAAAAGGCCACAATACTCACTGGCTGACTGGTGCAAACCCTTCAACAACCTCACCCACCGCTCAACATTTGTTAACCAACAATGAGAATCTAGGCTCATCAAATGCATCACGGTCTATGGTTCAAGACATGAACAAAGTGCCGAGTTTCAAGTGGTTACCATGATGACAATGGTCTTACAGCACTATACCCATCACAGCTAAATGGAAGAAATGAGGGAGACTATTTTGGTAAAGAGAGGGAAAGCATGCACATGCATATTCATGGAGCCCCAAATGAGGCTATTAAATAACACTTCTTTTATTTTCTTTCATTTTTTTATATTCTTTTGTGTTTTAATGTATTTTAAAAAAATAAAAAATATTCAGAGGCACCGTCTCCAAACCCCTAAACCCCACCACTAAGTGTGCAGACATAAATAAATTTTTTTAGGTCCGCCACTGTTCTTCTCTGATTATATATCTCAGCATCTCTGCCAACAAGTACTTTAGCAACATTGGCCTCAACCTCTCCCCAGCATGCATGCAGCTTGTGTATAGCTAAACGTTCTGAGCAGCTAGTTCTTCGGTTTTGTACCATTACTTCCTTCCAATGCCTACATTGTACGAAATTTTCATAAAATAATTCAACATAAAGATCGATTACATGTATGATAAATAAAACACCACAAATCAATTTTTATTCTGAGAGAAATTTGTATACCTGGTTGGGCCATCTTATCTACTGAGCGAAGAACCTTGATCTCATAGCTCGAATCTTCCTCTTTATGACCTATTTCAAAATGGCAACCCTTCTGCGATTGGAGCATGATGGCTCATGGGACTTAATCCCAATATAAATAGGCAGAAGGGACGTAGTCAAATACCCTAAAAAGAGTTTTTATCCACTGGGTCCACCCATCACAGAAAACCAGGGTCACACTAAAGCTACACTGCTGCCCAACTAGGCCAAATACCAACAGATGCCAAAAGCCCAACTCAACATGATAATACAATTGGAATATTCATTAACCTGATTAACTTTAAAATAGAAACTAATTAATTAATATTTCCCACATAAAGAAAAATCTCTAACATTCTCCCACTTGGTCTATATTAATTAATTTAATATTATTTTGAACATCATTTTATTTTGAAAACGACTCTATCGAGTTAATAACTAAAAAATCATTTTATGTGGCCATGATTTTGAAAAACAATATTCCAATTCCAATACCAGCAGCTCAACACAATTCAATCCAACATAACCCCATCATAGGAACATGGCGATCAATATACCGAAATATCATAGCATATGACCTTCCATACTCACATACAATAAGTATTACATCTTCATGAATCAAGGCCTCGTAGTGTAGTAAGAATTAGTGCCATAGTGTGATCAGCAATGTAACACACTAATTCTTATCAGTCCTCAATGTAATTTCTCAACAACATGAAATTACACTCCATAATACAATTTCTCAACAACATGAAATCTCATTACTGCAATCTCTAAACAACATGAAATTGCCTTTTTCAATCCAATTTCTTAACAACATGAAATTGAATTCCAAAGGACATGAAATTGCTTAGTTTAAATAAACCAACATGCCACAATACAACATAAGATCTCAAAATTTATGACATCCAATCATCTTTAAGCTCACAATATGCTTAAAGATACTATTTATACATATATTTCTCCAAGATAAATAACAATAATGATGATCATCATTTATTAAAATTCAAACAAAAGTCACAAAAATATCATCAGTTTGCATGACCCAGAAAATCAAACTGATTATAACTCCCACTGATCAAGGGAATCAAAAGAATTTAAAACACTTACAAGAAAACCTCGAGTACAACTCCTACTAATGAAGGGAATCAAAAGAATTTAAAGTACTCATATATACAAAGGAGACTACTTTAAGGTATTTTCTATAAAAGCTTTTATTTCATTCAGTAAATCATCATCTTACTGAAAAATAAAATGTCATCTACATAAAGTACTGAGAATATACATACATTTCCTTAACCTTACCAGCAAGTCAGCAACTACTTCCTTAAAGACTGTTTAAACCATATCGATCATATATATACATAGAAGATGGTTATATTGATTATTTTTTTTACAAACTAAACTATGTCTTACTGGTGAGATTTCATTCAAGAATGTCTTACCAACTCCACTTTCTAGGGAATTTTTTTTTTTTTTTTTGCATCCTACCAAACAATCCCTTAACTATAATAATTTGAGCGAAAAAGGTGTTACATCATTTCACTCTCACTCTCATAAAGAGGTGAAACTCACATTTTTAAAACTTTTTTCCTCTCACTCTCTCCCATAATTTATCTCTTTCTCTCACTTAAAATGATATAATTTGTATTCTTTTAAATGATACACATTTTTCCCATACAATTCAAGTTAATAAAATTTAGTCTGTTTTTTTACGTGAAGAAAGTTAATAGAGAAATACGTGGTAGATGAGGAAAAACGAAAGAGAGAGGGGGGCGTTCTACCGACAGGGCGCACGTTAGCCGAGTTCCGCTGATACCTACACTATAAAACTCAAAACGTTGCCATTAAACCCTTTTTTTTGTTGTTTTTTCCGAAAATGGTGGCTGCTTCTTCTGCTTGCTTCACCGCAATCGCCGCCCCTCCCAAAACCCTAGCAAAGCCCTTCGCCACTGCCAGTGTCGCTTTTTCTAAGCTCAACCTCAAACCGGTTAGGGCTCGGCGATGCACTGCCGTCAATGGCGGCGCACTCGGCGCTCGGATGGTGTCAGCGCCGCCTATGGCGCCTCCGGCTTTGCTCGATTTTGACACTTCTGTCTTCAAGAAGGAGAAGATTAGCCTCGCTGGACACCCTGAGGTATTGGACTGAACTCTTCTA
>JAVKPL010015420.1:0-12436 GCA_032173675.1 Gastrolobium villosum | reverse complement strand
TGAGGCAAGTCTCCACTTTTGGACTATCACTAGTAAGGCTTAATATCAGGCAAGAGTCAGATCGTGATTCTGATGTGATGGATGCCATAACCAAACATTTGGACTTTGGCTCCTACTTGGAATGGTCTTAATAAAAGCGACAGGAATGGCTGTTGTCTGAGTTGAGTGGCAAAAGGCCACTATTTGGGGCCTGACCTCCCCAAACTGAAGAAATTAGAGATGTTTTGGACACATTTCGTGTCATAGCAGAACTACCACCAGACAACTTTGGTGCCTATATCATATCAATGGCAACTGCATCATCAGATGTTCTTGCAGTTGAACTTCTGCAACGCGAATGCCATATCAAAAATCCTTTTGAGAGTTGTCCCATTGTTTGAGAAGCTTGATGATCTAGAGGCTGCTCCTGCGGCTTTGGCTCGGTTGTTCTCAATAGACTGGTACAGAAATCGGATCAATGGGAAGCAAGAAGTCATGATTGGTTATTCAGATTCAGGAAAAGATGCTGGAAGGTTCTCTGCAGCATGGCAGCTATATAAGGCTCAGGAGGAACTTTAAAGGTTGCTAAGGACTTTGGTGTTAAGCTAACCATGTTCCATGGTCGCGGTGGAACTGTAGGAAGAGGAGGTGGCCCTACTCATCTTGCTATCCTCTCTCAACCTCCAGACACAATCCATGGATCACTTCGTGTAATAGTTCAAGGTGAAGTTATTGAGCAGTCATTTGGAGAGCATCACTTGTGCTTTAGAACACTACAACGTTTCACTGCTGCTACTCTAGAACATGGAATGCGTCCCCCAAGTTCTCCCAAACCAGAATGGCGTGCTTTGATGGATCAGATGGCTGTCATTGCTACAGAGGAATACCGTTATTATGTGTTCAAGGAGCCGCGCTTTGTTGAGTATTTCCGACTGGTAAGATATCAGAAAATTTTCAAATTCTTTGTTAAGCAAAATGACTTATAAATTATAACAATCATTGTAAACCTTGTAACATGCAGGCTACACCAGAGTTGGAGTATGGCAGGATGAATATTGGAAGTAGACCGGCAAAGAGAAGACCTAGTGGAGGCATTGAAACACTCCGCGCGATACCTTGGATCTTTGCATGGACTCAGACAAGGTTTCATCTTCCAGTATGGCTAGGCTTTGGATCAGCATTTAAAAGTATTATTGAGAAGGATGTTAGGAACCTCCATATGCTGCAAGAGATGTACAATCAATGGCCTTTCTTTAGGGTCACAATTGATTTAGTGGAAATGGTGTTTGCAAAGGGAGATCCAGGCATTGCTGCTCTGAATGATAGGCTCCTTGTTTCAGAGGATCTGTGGGCATTTGGGGAGCAATTGAGGAACAAATATGATGAAACTAAGAAACTCCTCCTTCAGGTAATGCTCTACTTTTTACCATGTAAACATTAAACATTTTGCTTTTGTTACAAGGCATACACATATGTACTCTCAACAAAATTGTTATTTCACAAAGCTAAGTTTTGTTCTTTTGCCTTAATGTTAGGTGGCTGGACACAGGGAAATTCTTGAAGGAGACCCCTACTTGAAGCAAAGGCTCAGGCTTCGTGATTCTTACATTACTACCCTAAATGTTTTCCAAGCTTACACATTGAAACGTATCCGTGATCCTAACTATAATGTGAAGGTGCGCCCCCACATATCAAAAGAGTCAGGGGAAACAGGTCAATCAGCTGATGAACTTGTAACAACTGAACCCAACAAGTGAATATGCCCCTGGTTTGGAAGACACCCTCATTCTCACCATGAAGGGTATTCTTGAAGAAAATGCTTCATTAAATTCTAAGTCTGTTGATACTCCTATGGATCCAAGTATCAAGCTTTTACCAAATCAGGGGGAGCCCTTTCCAGATCCTGAGTAGTATAGAAGATTAGATGGAAAATTGAACTACCTCATAGTCACTCGGCCTGATATTTCATTTGCAGTTAGTGTGGTCAGTCAATTTCTTAATTCTCCATGTTAGAAGACATTGGAATGCAGTCATTCGTATTTCTTAAGTATATAAAGACATCTCCAGGAAAAGGCCTTGAATATGAAGATAAAGGTCATGATAAAGTTTTTGGATACTATGATGCTGGTTGGGCTGGTTGTCCAGCTGATAGGAGATCTAATTCTGGGTGTTGTGTCTTTGTTGGAGGCAACATGATTTCCTGGAAAAGTAAGAAACAAAATGTAGTTGCCAAATCAAGTGTTGAAGCATAATACCGCTCCATGGCGACTATTACTTGCGATCTCATCTGGCTTATGGGTTAACTTGGTTTTTACATGGTATCTGAGCCTGATGTCTCGGGTTCGAATAACATAATCACTTCTTTCAATTGGAATTTCTTTGTTTGTACAGGTAGGTGGGCCTGTGCATTGTTCACCCTTAGAGCTCAGATGAGATCGCAAGTAATAGTCGCCATGGAGCGGTATTATGCTTCAGCACTTGACTTGGATTAATCCTCGTCGTCCCCCACTACTCTTCTAATATCTAATTACACAATCTGAGTGTCTAGCAGACAAGAATAAAGATAAAAAGATCTAGACTTAACTATTTCTATCTGAAAAACTTTATTATTAGTTTGGTAAACAATTACCTTACCATAAGGTGAAAGAGAAGCAAATAGTTCCAATCTTTGTGAATAGGAGAAGAGTGGTCGGTAGCATCACCTCATACAGTCCGGTCAAGTTAGATGACGAGTTGAGTGTCAAAGGTATTTTTTTTTTCAAGCCCGTCAACAAGAATGACGGTTTGAACTCATGCATGATACAAATTCATTGACTTTAGGGATTTTTATGAGTAGGTGATTTTATAATAAGTGATGCTTTAGCTTTTGTCTCTCTTTCTTTAATTACTTTCACAAATTACATGTACAATTATGCTTAATGTTTAATTAAATCAATAAGTATAATTACTGTTTAATAATTTCACTAATAATTAATCTATTTAACTAAGTAGGTTTTTTCTTAAGGTTTCATAACTTATAATTACTAAATTAATTAAAACAAAATTGATAAAACAATTAAAATTAGTGGATACCCTAAATAAAAAAATGAATTTCAATAATTGTAAAGGCTAATTGAAGTTATAAAATAATTAAATTACTAAATATTAGAACAGTAATTAAATTTATAAAATAATTGAATTTATAAAATAATTAAAACAGGCATTTATAATATATTAGAGTTTCAATAATTAAAAATTCATTATTTTGCTAAATAAATTATATTATTACGGTTTAAATAACATGAACACTAAGATTATTAAAATAATCAATAAATAATATTTATGAAATAGTAATAAATGAATGTAACCCACGAGGAAATGTAATATAACTTTGACAGAGTAGCAGGAGTACTAGTACTGGCTGGCCTCCATCCATCCTTAAAATAAACACACTTAAAGCGCCGCGTGACGATGAAAAGAATTTCGATCTTCTCCGCCTCTTTCTGCCATGGAAAAAATCGTCGTCGTCATCTGCTTCTTCTTCCTCCTCTCTCTTGCCAACTGCAGCAGTCCTTCTGCCGCCGCCTCCGCCGCCGACGCCGCCGCACAACCCTACGATTCGTCATTGCTGTTCATTATGGTTGCGCTTACCACCACTCTCATCCTCGTTAGCTTCTACTATGTTTTACTCTGCCAACATGAACTTCTACTCACCACCGATACTCAAGTCCTTCGTTTTTACTGATTTGAACATTATATATATATATATATATATTTGAACAATAAAATAGGGCACCATGCTATTTTTTTTGTTCTCTTTAACTTTTTATTATTTACATTTAAACAGTAGATTATTTCACGAACACAGCTTTATAGCCACAGTGTTCTTTTATAAAAAATTCCTAAACTTAATGTTAATGCAGAAGATTATTTCATATTCCGGAATTTAAGGGATTTCATTTTCTGCCAACTAACTATAATTTTGCATTTAATTTATCTCTCCTTCTTATTCAGTTGCTCAGTTATTGGATGTCAGGTAGGACTTTTGTTAGCTGTGATTCTTTTTATGTTATGATATGAGATGCCCAAAAGCTGATTGCGACTAATGACAAATTCAAAACAATATATGAAATCCAATAGTTCCTTTCCTTTTATTGTTTTGAATTTGTCATATAGATAGCGCAATGGTTAACTAATGAGATATGCTGCTGACAAAATTCTGATCGATCGCTGTTATTTAATTTGGTTAACTAATGACCATTTTTCATGTCTTTGAATTTCCAAAATGAAAGGAAAGGAACTAGGCCATTAAGTTTATATTTTATAATGAATTCCTGTGTTAACTACTGACTTACGACTAAGCACTGGAAATGAATTTCTGAACATTTCCCCAAAGATGCCATCATCCTTGTATCTATCAATACGATGGAGGTAGTGTTATACTTGCGGGTATAGGTGTAGAAATGGAAGCAAAGTTTTTTTTATTATTATTATTATACTCTCACTTTTATACTCATAAAAGGTAAGATATGGACATCTATATATATATATTCTAAACTAAGCAAGTTAGCTTTGTGTTCACACTACTTTAATTCTAAATTTTTTACTCTTTAAGAAACTTTTTGAAATATTTTTAATTAAATAAAAATAAATTGTTATTAATTTAGAATTATTTAAAATTAAATTTGTCATTAATTCATTTTTGTGAAAAGAGTGCAACATTTATTATGGTTCAGATTTTGAATATAACAAAATTACACTAACTTCTGTCTTGGACCTATTCATTTTGTTGTTTTCAAATTTTGTTTAACGACTGGTAATAATTGTTCTGGATAGTATTGAGTGCAAGAATTTTTCCTCATTTTTTGATGATTTATCTTTGGTAGGACAATCTGCATCTCATATTTTCATCATTTTTTATGTTGTATATGAAAATAATCAATTATAGAGTACATAACTATTTTTATTTACATAAGAATTGATATTTCTTAATTACATAGTTTTGTTTTTGGTATATACTTACAAAGTTCTATGTGAGTGTTGTAAGTTTTTCATCTCCTAATATAGCACAAAATAAATACTGATACGGTTCTTTCTTTTAGCGATTAATCACGCCGACAAAATCTTTGATCTTTTCTTCCGTGCACGGGTAATGCACCAGTAATATCTAAATCTCAAAATGCACGTTGGTTGGTTGATTTAATGGTTTACTATAGAAGAAAGTACACGTAAGCTCTTGAGATTTGAGAACTCTCCCAAGTATCAAAATAATGAGTTTCTAGGCACTGCACTGCACTCTAATATATGGATAGGTTGTAGAGTCGGTGAGGAAGGTGCATGTATAGCTACCACGACTATAACTATTGGGAATTACGCGTAATAAGTGGCAGAAATTACCCTTGTCTTTTCCTTTGCAATTAAGGAACGAAGATAGTGACATTAGGTCAGGTGTAAATACGCGACAAGTTGAGAGGTCAGATAGTCTATTTTCCCTACGTTTGTGTGTCTATGTTGAAGACTGAACAATCCAGCTGAAATTACTACTGATTTGACTATACAAATTATGCATTATATTCTAGAACTTTGGAATAAAAAAAAAGGATGTTGATGGGACGAACAATTCAAATTTTAAGTAATTTATGCAGGGTACGTAACACGTTAATTGATTTACCTATACTCAGTTTTTCTTATATGATACCTAAGGATGAAGAAAAATGAATTTTTTACCGCTTTATGCAAAAAAATACATAAAGGAAAATATAGCTATGAGAAGTTTTTTTCTCTTATAATAAATTAATACTATATGATTACCAAAAAATAAAATAAAATTAATACTATATATTATGAATAATATATAATTATAGAGTCCCATATCAGTGTTTGGATCAGTGTTTGGATTTCACCAACAACTTCTAAATACTCAGAAAACTCACTGGGACTAGAGTCCCATATCATGGTATGATTTGTCTCCCAACTCATTACTTTGTCTTCAGCAATTTTAAGCTCCCTCTCTAATTGCTTGATACCCTGATAAGGACCAACCAATTAATCAAGCTAAAATAGAATTACTCAAGAACTAAGATCTGAATATTCATCTTTCATGTATTTCAAAGTGAAAATCACATACAGAAATGCTATAACAAAGAAAGTTGCAGAACACAAGAAATTACAGGATACCAAAAGGAAATTAACAATGCTATAAAGGTAAAGATAATGTGGAACACATATGAGAGGTTCCACTCTCTCCCAATCCCCAAAGGGCCCAAGTTTCTTCAGATTTTCCAGATGCCCTCCCATGCTCCCTTCCCTCTGCTTATAACTAACTCCAAGTCACCTCCATGCTCTCCATTCTGTTACAGGGTAATTTGGGAAACTCTTAGCTGACGTGGCAACAGCTGCATATGTTTGCTGACTAGGATCGTATCAATACTCCCCCCTAACAATCACCTTGTCCTCAAGGTGATGTTTAACCCCAAGCACCTTCCACCAGGATCCCATTGCTTGAAATGTAATGGCCAACTAATGGTGGACTATCCATTGAACTGAGCCATATTATAATGGGTCCTTGAGAGTTGCCCGCTGCAACATTTGCCATGGAGCCCATACGAGGTATGCGATCCTTCGCTGAGCATAATACACTAATTCCTTTCTCCATTGCAGGAATTGAAGTATCATATTTTTCACCACGATGCCATTGTTCTTTTGCAACCCTCAATGGTTGAGGATTATAGATAGGCAAGTCAGAGATGCATCCTATTTTAGAATTCATATGTGGGATTTCATAAAGCCCAGCATGATAACAAGGAATTGTTCCATCACTCATAATCCCAAAAAACCGAACCTGGCTAACTCCACAACTTTCATGTTCAGTACATTCTTCTTCCTATCTTGGCAGACCACTTCACCAACACTTCCATAACTTTTTTTAGAATATTTTGGCACCTCTTTCATCAAAGCATTAGCAAGGTGGTTCTTTCCATATGAAAAATTTTTAATACAAAAAACACAAGCGAAATTGGGCACACAAATATTTCGAGGCAAAAATCTTCATGACCAACCGCATACCAAATTTTCCCATGGCCCTGACTTGCACCCCCGATGTCATCAATAGCTTCACCCACATCGATAGAGAAACAGGGCACCAATGGGTCCCACACAAACACCTCAATCACATTAAAACATACTCCACCCAACAAGTTACAACCACTCGAACCAGACATGTGGTTCCCAATCGGTGGTTTCCAAAAAGAGACCGCAAGGATGGAAGGAGAATACGGTGCGTGTCCGAAAACATACCTCTGTTTAGACTCGAATACCGTAGTCTGTGTTACGATCTCGGCAAGTGTACCGAATCGCGCAAGTAATACAGTGATAAATCACAGTTCGTATCCACAGAGAGTGTGTTTAAATCAATTAAAAATCTTTCTTTTAAGATTAAATATTTCAAAAGGGTTTTGACACGAATGTCAGGATTGTGTGGGAAATTGATTTGTAAATTTAAAATACTTGTTTTTGGTTCTTTTTGAATAAGAATTGAAATAAGGGTTTAAAATATATGAGAAAAGCGCTGTAGTAGGGAGCACTCACCAATGATCCCCACCTTTTACTCTGGATTAAGTTAAGTATTAATATATAAATCGTGAATTTAGATAATTATCAGATAAAAGTATCAATAGTTAATTCTCAATCCCTTGAGGAATTAACCCTTTAATCTCATATAGAACCCTAATTCCTTGAGGTGCCCTATATGAGATCAAGCATAATGATCGATAATTGAAACATCTACAATATGAATCATGTCTATGTCTAGATCATGTTCATACCGTCGTTCTATCCCCTTTCCGGATTAAAGACCTCAGATCCCTCTTGTTGGCCCTAATCCTCAGATTTATTATTACTTACTAGATTGATCGGATCTAATAATAACAATAACAATACGAACAGAATAGAACGAAATTCAAACAGATAAATATATTCATAAAAACTCAATCCATTGTATCAGGGGTTCACAAGGGTTCGTGACCCTAACTACAGCAAAAGAGGTTCTAGCCAACCATTATCATGGCTAGAATCCAATATTCAATTGAAAACATAAACTAAAAGAACTACAGAAAGGTAGAAGAAGAGATCTCTCTCAGAACTTCCGCCTCCGAACGATCTCAGATGTGTAGAATATCAGATGTGCCTCCTAGGGTTGCCTTATGCCCTTTTTATAACCTCAGAATCCTCATTTTCTCGCAACTGACAGCTGTCCATCTCAACCCTACGCTTGGAGCGCAGGATCCACGCTCCAAGCGTGGAGTTTCTGCCTTTTTTTGTCTTTCCCACGCTTCAAGCGTGGAGTTCTACGCTTGAAGCGTGGACTCACTGTCTGGAAATCTTTTCCCACACTTCTTTATTTGACCTTGAAAACGGAAACCTTATAATTTATTACATAAACGTTATAACGGAAATATTAAAGTATGAATTTATTACAGAAACGTTTAACGGAAATATTTAATTAAAATAAAATTGAATTCAAATTTCGAATTTAAAATTTGAATTCAATAGTTGCGCGATCCTCTGATGCTGCAAGCGCCATTCCCACGCTCGTAGCGTGGGCCTTTAGTTTCACTTTGCCCTTTTCAGCTCTAATTTGTGCATTTCTCCTATGAAATCAACATAAAATCAGTATACAACTTTAGATTAAGATTTTTGACAAATTAACAGTGATTTTGCCCTTTTCTTGCATCAGATTAAGTGACATTCTTCCTCTTGACGTCTTACAATTCCTTATATGCTGATCGCACATCAAATAATTCCCAGATTTAAACGTTGCTGTCCCCAGCAATGTAAAAGACTCAGTCCAGGACATATTTAATTAATCCAACATAA
Organism: Gastrolobium villosum; assembly: GCA_032173675.1. NCBI lineage: Eukaryota > Viridiplantae > Streptophyta > Magnoliopsida > Fabales > Fabaceae > Gastrolobium > Gastrolobium villosum. The sequence continues at coordinate 3,604 of JAVKPL010015420.1, read as the reverse complement.
CATTCCAGAGACACTCTCAGACACAATATGCCATGCATGCCTGACTCAACATCATAAACTCCCAATAATGTCATCAGCTTCTTAGAGATACAAGTCTACATTGGTTACCCCTCACACAGATAAGTAATATTCACTCAACACTCAGTGTTTAAGGGTATAATGAGCACTTAATCACTCAAAGCTATAACACTACCATAGGCTTGATCATATTCTAAAAAATTCTTAAAAATGAAGAATCACACACATGCATTAATTGATCAAAAGGACTTCACAGGTTGTAACTTGGTCGGGGTAATAGGGTAGGAATATATGGATAGTAGCTCAAACAACAATGAGATTGAAAACTGATATTATTTCACTTTAACACATTCAATTCAATGATTTTTGCTCCACTAACATCCCCACAGAATTTCGGGAATTAATTCCTTCCAGCCCACCTTTTACTCTTTTCCTCTTTTTTTTTTTTTTTTATAAGGGCATAGATGATTTTTTTTTTTTTTTTTTTTTTTTTTTTTTTTTTTTTTTTTTTTTAATCACTTGACCTTTGTGGAGCTTACCTCAATTTCTTTATTTTATTTTCAACATATTCAATGATTCAATCTCAATCAAGGTAAGTCACGAAAAATGGATATAGGCTAAGCCATCAATCAGGCCACATGTCATTTATCAAGAATTAAGTTCAGGCTCAAAGGGCTAGCAAGGGGAAAATCTCATACAGGTGAGTTATTTTGGCCAATAGCAATTAAGAACAAAATGCCTTTATCATATCAATCAATGCATGCATAATAGAGAAACAAATCAAGTTCTAGAGTATTACAACAGTGAGACCTCTCAACAAAAAATTTCAGTGTTTAGGCTCAAAACCTCACAGCTATGGTATCAATGCAGACTCAAGAAAATTGACCTCAGACATTATCAGAATTTCACAATATTAATTCAGACAAACGAGCAATCATGCAATCTAATTATGCCTATGCAATGTTATGTCAGAAAGTCATACAATATATTCCAAGAATTTAATCATGTACATTTAACAAGATGAGCACATTTAAACCTGGGATTTGTTCAAAACACACATTTTTTTATTTTTATTTTTTTTATTTCTTTATTTTTTTTAATGGCACACCAAATAACTATAAAAAATAACTAAGAAATTGAAAAGAGTTAGGATATCTCCCCTGATAGAAGAATTGCAGTTCTAAGGCGCAAGCCCACCATTCCCAGATTTAGAGCATTGTTGTCCTCAGCAATAATTAAACCACAAGAAGGAAAACCTGTACAATGGAACAAGCAGTGGCATATAGAAGAGACTATAATGCGCACATTAAAACATCAGAGAAAAATATACTAACTAAAATACAAAACAGAAAAATAAACTAATGTACAAAATCTCCGTCAGCAAGGAGATAAAGTCAAACCTCCATGTCATCCCACTCAGCAGCGTGGGATGACTCAGCAAATGGAGGATCTGGTGGTTTTGGCTGCCTTGGTGTTTGGAGCCACCATTCCCAGATTTGGCCCAAACCATGGAGCCATGTTAGAAACTCTTTGAAGCTTTGATTCTTCTTAGAGATAGAATCTCTATGTCTCTTGTCAAACTTTAGCTTCCGGTGTCTCTTCCAACTCTTATCAAAGAGTTTGATCACCTCCTTTCTCAGTACCTTCTTCATTGTAGGATGACTCCTCCCTTGGGGTTTCTTCTCATGTTTGTCATCATCCTCATTTATAATTTTATTGGTATGAGCAGAGGGATCTTTGTCTTTCAATTCAGTCTTTTCTTCCTTCAGTGCTTCAGTCACTACCTTGTTACACAAGAAGATATCTCTTAAAGTTTTAGGAGACTCTTTCAACTCTACCTTTGTGGCACCATTTTCATCATCTACTTTTCTAGAAACTTCAACCGCTACACTTTGTTTTTCCTTTAAGATTTCCAGACTAAAACAATCATCTTTGTGAGAAGACTGTTTTAAAGAATCAAAGACATTAATGGTAACGGTCTCATCATTCATCCTTAGTTCAAGCTTCCCGTTTTCAACATCAATCATTGCACGGGCTGTGGCTAGGAAAGGTCTACCCAATATGAGAGGCATTTCATTTTCTACCTCCATATCAAGCACAATAAAATCAGCCGGAAAGATGAACTTGTCAATTTTTACAAGGACATCTTCGACTATACCACTTGGCTTCCTTAAGGATCTATCAGCAAGTTGTAAAGATGCTTGAGTAGGCTTTAACTCGGTAATCCCCAAGGAATTGTAAACAGAAAGAGGCATCAGATTAATGCTAGCCCCAAGATCACACAATGCCCGACTGATTTTTGTGTTCCCAATTTCAATAGGGATATTGAAGCTCCCTGGATCATTACGCTTAGGCGGGACCTTCTTGGTAATAATAGCACTACACTCCTCAGTAAGTGCAACTGTTTGACACTCTTGTAGCTTATGCTTCCTGGAAAGGAGATCCTTCATGAATTTTGCATAGTTTGGCATATTAGCCAATGCTTCAGCAAACGGGATGTTCACATGCAATTTCTTGAAAAGATCAAGAAATCTGTCATAACTTTTTGCTTTTAATTCTGGCTTCAACCTTCCAGGATAAGGTGCCATTTTCATAAGATACTCTTCACTAAGTTCAAATTTTTCTTTTGGAAGAGTAGCTGGCTCCTTCACATCATCAGTCGGTTTCAATATTTCAGGAGATTTTTCAGTTTCTTCTTCAGATTTCTCCTCCTGTTCAACATTCTCTTCCTCTTCTATAGGTTTTGGTGGGGATGATACCACTTTCCCACTTCTAGTTATAACTGCCATACAATTTTCCTTGGGATTGGTAGTAGTGTTACCAGGAAAGGTACCTGGAGCTCTATCAGATAACTGTTGGGCCAGTTGACCAATCTGATATTCCAGGTTCTTGATTGAAGCTTTTGTGTTCCTGGACTCAGCTCTTCTTTCCTCAATGAAAGCATTGGTACTTCTTTGATTAGCCCTACTCTCTCTCCATGAAAGCGTTGGTATTTCTTGATTAGCCTTTTCTTTTCCTCCATTAAAGTGTTAGTACTTTGTGCTAATGATCCGACTAAACGCTCCAGGTCAGAAGGCTCTTTTTTGGAATAGGTGGTGGTTTTAGATAATTGTCTGATGTCATATCTAAACCAGTACCTTGATAATTTTTCCTCTGGTAATTATTACCACCAGCAGCATTATTTTGATTTCTTGAGAAATTTTGATTAGGGCGCTGATCATACCAAATACCATTTACCTGAAATTGCTGAGTAGAATCTGAGGACATCAATGTAGGACAAGTATTGGTATCATGATCTTCATGACAATACTCACAATCAAGGATAACTGTACTTGCTTGCACTTTGGAAAGTTGCATCTTTTCAAACTTCGCATTTAAATTGGACATTTGTTGAGACAACAACTTCTGTTCCGCCAGCATTGCACTATTATCATTGAGCGGCACTGCTTCCCTTTTCCGGTCCTTATAGATGTTTCATTCTCGTTCTTAGCTAACTTGTCAATAAGATGATATGACTCAGAAGCCAGTTTGTCACCCAAAGAACCGCCTGCTGCAGTGTTAATCACCAATTTTGTTTCTGGTAGAC
>JAVKPL010015419.1:0-12520 GCA_032173675.1 Gastrolobium villosum | reverse complement strand
AAAAATGGGTTGATCAGGCCCGACTCAGGGATCCACATGTGCAGTACTCAATAAGAGTCTACGTACAACTATACAGCACTCACCACAATCACACAATCATCAGAGTTCCCTAAGAAACTGCTCTGATACCATAAACTGTAACAGCCCATTACGTACCGGTATTGTTAATATTGATTCTAGATATTAAGTGCAATTACAATCACAGCAGTTCATTATAAAAATGAGAATAAACTTTTTCCGATTATTACGCAAACAGTAAAAGTATAAAAAGCGTAATAATGGAAAAAGTTGTGACCGTAACTAAAACACTAGCGGAAGACTTTCTTAATTATTTATACACTTTATTTTATTACCTACAAGATACTAAGGGGTTCCCATAAACCCACTTAGCCAATTCCTCACTTTTACGTTTTTACCACTTAACCGGACTTGCTGATTTGTTTTTCCACGAACACAAAATAAAACAACAAACATAGAAAACAGGTTATCTTTTTTACTTATTCAATTACCTTTCTAACAAGCTATCACACACTCGATTCCGAGCTCGTGAGCTCCGGTTATCGCCGTTTGAAGTTGGACAAACAACATTGCCTACCAACTCCAAAACAGCCTAAAACCTACAATCTTCATGGAATAAACTGTACCTAAACGCCCGACCAATGTATCTCAAACTTTTACACCATAAACTAGACACCTCAAACTTCGATTTGATATATCTTATGCTTAATTTGACCAAGTAACGAAGCGGGAATTAATTTCTCAAAACTACCTCAAATCTGCCTGCTAAAACAGGACAGAACAGGGCAGTGTGTGACAACATCCCCATGGGCTGCGCACACCACCAATGATCCTAGGCTTTTAACACAACGTAGGGGACATCTTAAGCTTCAAAATGGCGTATGGCACGTCCCAATCGGACCACTATGGAGAGAGATACGCTCTTCCAAAGTTCACCCAAAAACTGCCAATTCTACAGAAAATTCGCCAGAGTTTCCTTTGTATTTCCTAAAATCCCCAAATTTGCATAACCTGTTTAACACCACTAATACACCTGAAATCCAGCAAAATCCAATGGGTGGCACACACAAGGTCCAACAACGCCTTGGGGCACTTACAACCCAATCCAATATACACTTAAAACATAACAATTTCATGCATAATACATAATACGGTTAATCACTTACAATAGGCCTAAAGCCCTTCCATCATGCATTTTCATTCAAGAATGCATCAATTACAAAGTACGAAAGTTCATGGCCATTTTACAACATAATGTATCAAGGCCTCAAATACAAGAAATGTGGCAATGGACAAGTCCCATGCTCACCAAAGTAACAATAGAAACTAAAGACATGAATATACATCAATTTTAGAGTACTCAACATATAATCATGAACATACAAGGCATGACATTCTCAACATGCACAAGTTCATGCTCTAAAACCAAAACATTAACAATATGCAAGGTGTATCCCAATTGAATCCTCAACACACTGTGCCTCCCATATGCACCTCATGCTCCACTCCTCCAGGTTCAACCTAACCTGAAATGATGCCCCCAAACACGGGATGAGATATACAAATATATCTCAGTAAACCAAGGGCCCTGGAGGCTTCTCCACCCCATGGCTCACTCAATGTGCAACAATGACATTTATGTAAACATGCATGACATACAATATCACAAACAACTGGAGACAAACCGAGAACATCCACAATTGGATTACGTTCAAGGACTCCATCATATAACTCCCGAGACCTTCCTGGCGCCTCTCCCATGGTTGAGAAGACTCCATGGCAAAACCCAACTGGAACTCCTCATGAGCCCTATCCAGCGAAAGTCCCACGTTTGGATCATCCTGGTGTCGCTCCTAGAGTCGACCCCACGGCAAAACCCAACTGGAATTCCCAGCGAAATTATCCAGCGGATGTCCAAACCAACACACGTCAACTGGCCAGTGACCAAACAATTTCACACATATCAAGCAATAAAGCATGACAACACATAATCACACAATGTCCAATGACACAAAATCCAACCACAACCATCCACTTGGTGTGGTGGAGCACACAAGGGACTAAAGCCCAGTTCCAAAGGTTACCTCAACACTGACAATTCTGTTCTACAAGTACGCTCCAAATCAATCCTCCACAATCACGTCCGTGTGAGGCACCCTACAATGATCAACATCATGATCAACAATTTTCTACATTATCCAAAACCTCAAATTTCATGAAATTTCCCAAATTTTTCCTATGTTAAAATCTCACTTTTTCACCAAATTTTATCATAGCATTTCTAGCTTACAAGCATCATTCTAAGGCATTTTCATCTAATAGCATTTTTCCATTTGGGCTCTCTATCATCACACATCTAAGATTAAAGATTTAGAGTAAATATTTCTAGATCTACAAAGTCAACCGTTAAAATACTACAAATATACTCACAATCTATGGTAGTCACTCCACCAAGGCTTCACTAAGCAAAGGAAGATCCAAAAACTTCAAAAACACCAAGAAACCCCAAATTTTGAATCTGAGTTTGCCCAAAAACGCACCAAGGAGATGATTTCAAGGCTTGGGAGTATCACCAATGGCTTTAGAAGGTGGTTTACAATAAATTTCAACACCAAAACCAAGTGATTTGGTGGAGAATAGCATAAATAGTGAAAGAGAGGAGAAATGGCTTCTTTTTGAAATGGAGAAGAAAAGCTTACGGGGAGAAGAAGAAAAAAAGGAGAGAGAAGACGTGGGGGAAGTGTGGGAAGCTAAGTGACTTCGGTCACGCGGGTCCCACATGCGATTTAACTTTAATCCCGATAAAAATTCTGATCATAAATTCTTAATCTACATATTTTTTGGTCCATGACATATTTTTATTTCCTAAAAATATTGATAAAAATTTCACACTTATCGGTACACTCCTACCGCGGTATTATGCACCAGAAAATCACTATTCATCAAAATTTTCAAAACTTGCCTATCCACTCAATTTTTCGCCCTGAATCCATATCCAGCATTATTTTTATCATTTGAGATCCCTAACTCCATTTTTCATGTCTCGGTTTACGTTTTTGGCAAATTACCATTTTGCCCTCGGTACTCATTTTGACCCCAATTTCAGGATTTTCACTAATCCTTCCATTTTTACCCACATTTTATCAAATAAACTCACATTTGAATTTACGAGGTGTTATAATAGTAGATATACATGGATCATTATGATGAATGCAAGATCTGATACTAGAGCTCATTTGCAAAATTTCATTGTGTATGTTGCAAATCACTTCCACAAAACAGTTAAAACAATTCGTTCTAATAATGGTCAAGAATTTAACATGACAGATTTCTATGCAAAACAAGGCATCATACACCAATGTTCATGTGTTGAAACCCCACAACAAAATGCAGTAGTGGAACGAAAGCATAGGCATCTATTGAATGTTGCAAGAGCACTTTCCATCCAAGCCAACCTCTCATCCAAACTTTGGAGTTATGCCATTACACATGTTGTCCATATCATAAACAGAACCACCACTCCTCTCCTTAAACATAAAAGTCCTTACCAAATGTTTTTTAACCAACCACCTAGCTTGTTACACTTGAAAGTCTTTGGATGTCTTGCATATGCTACCACATCTTCTTCTCACCGTACCAAATTTGAGCCTCGTGCCCGTAAGTGTGCCTTCATTGGCTACCACCCTCACACAAAAGGTTACATCTTAGATGACCTTTCAACTCATTCCATTTTTATTTCTAGACATGTCATTCTCTATGAAACACACCTTCCTTTTCCAAAACCTGTTACTTCAGATACCACATTAGATAATTCTTTAGTTCAACCTTGTTTCTCCTCTCCACCTCATACCTTTGACAATGATCAATTTTATAACCAATCCCCTACTCCTACCAACCTTGTTCCTAATGCTACTGCTGCAAGTAATCATGATGATGATGACACCTATTCTACTACTTCATCTGCTGACATCTCAGCTCCTCCAAGACGTTCCTCTCGCCATAGACAAATACCTCACTATCTACATGACTATCATTGCAGTCTTTCTCTATCTTCATCTAACCAAAACTCCCAAGGTATTTTCTATCCTTTATCTTATGTCTATTCTTTTGATCATTGTTCTCCTGAGTACAAGAGTTTCTGTATGAACATCAGCACACACAATGAGCCTAAATCATATTCTGAGGCTTCTAAACATAGCTGTTGAAGAGATGCAATGCAAAGTGAAATTGATGCTCTTGTTTCAACCAAAACATGGATTCTAGTTGATCTTCCTCCTTATGTTAAACCTATTGGTTCCAAATGGGTTTTTCGAATTAAACATAAAGCAGATGGATCCACTGAGAGATATAAAGCTCGCCTAGTAGCAAAAGGGTATACTCAACTTGAAGACATCGATTTTTTTTACACCTTTTCACCTGTAGCCAAACTCACAACTGTCTGTGTTCTTTTGGCTTTGGTTGCTGCTCGCGGATGGCACCTTCAACAACTTGATGTCAACACTGTTTTTCTTCATGGGGACTTACATGAAGATGTTTACATGCTTCCTCCTCCTGGCTTGCTTTGTGATTCCTCCAACAAAGTTTGTAAACTTCAAAAGTCCCTTTATGGCCTCAAACAAGCCAGCCGACAATGGTATGCTAAATTATCCTCATCTTTGATTTCTATTGGTTATCAGCAATCCCAAGCAGATCACTCTCTTTTTGTACGCAAGACTTCATCTTCTTTTACTGCATTATTGGTATACGTGGATGATATCTTACTTGCTGGTGATGATTTTGCTGAAATAAATAGAGTCAAACAATTTTTGGACAATATGTTTACCATCAAAGACCTTGGATCAGCTCGGCTTTTTTCTTGGTTTAGAAATATCTCGTTCTCCTCAAGGCATTATGGTAAATCAGAGAAAATATACACTGGAGTTACTTGAAGACAGTGGTTTGTTGGCCTCTAAACCTGTCACCACCCCAATGGATCCATCTATTCGTTTTCAATGCAATCAAGGGGATGTTTATCATGATGCACCTTCCTACCGTAGATTAATAGGTCGTTTGTTGTACTTAACAATAACTCGACCAGACATCTCTTTTGCCATACAACAACTAAGCCAATATATGGCTAATCCCATGCAAATCCATTTTACTGCAGCCACTAGAGTTCTCAAATACTTGAAAAATTCTCCAGGAAAAGGGTTAATGTTTTCATCTGATACTGATCTTCATATTTCAGCCTTTGCTGATGCTGATTGGGGTCGATGCTTGGATACTAGGTGCTCAATTACAGGTTTTTGTGTTTTTATTGGATCTGCTATTGTCTCTTGGCGATCCAAGAAACAACAAACTATTTCTCGTTCTTCAACCAAAGCTGAATATCGTTCCCTTGCTAGTCTTTCATGTGAACTTCAATGGATCTCTTATCTTCTAAAGGATTTATGTTTGCCTTTGTCCAAACCAATATCCGTTTATTGTGACAGTCAATCTGCTATATATCTGGCTCATAATGCTACTTTCCATGAACGCTCAAAACACATAGAGCTAGATTGTCATACAATCCGTGAGAAGATCAATGCTGGCTTAATTCACTTGCTGCCAATCTCCACTTCTCTTCAAGTTGCTGACATCTTTACCAAGGCTTTACATCCTCAACCGTTTTTCTCCAATTTAACCAAGCTTGGACTACTAGATATCCATCGTCCAGCTTGCGGGGGGCTATTGAATGATGCTAAACACGTGGTTAACAATGATACTAATTAGTTATTAGTTTGTTAGTTTGTTACACCTGTTAGTTATTAGTTTGTTACAACTTTCTGCTTACGTGTATAAACCTTTTTTATTCATTTATGCCTTGGATAGATCTGTATATAAACAAACTCTACTGTCATTGATAATCAATACAAACAGAGGTATCTTTCTGAAACTTTCTTCGTTCCCTTTCTGTTGCTTTCTACTTCGAGGGTTTCTTTATTTAGTGTGAGTTAAAACATAAGTTTAAGAGAACAACACATTAATGGGAAGTTTGAAGCTTATTTTGAATTCAATTCATTGCCTAAATTCATGTTAGGAATGTGTAGTCACATTCCTTTGATAACTTGATTGTGATGCATATTTTTCTACATGTATGTATTTGCATGCTAAAATGAAAATGATGTCCGCAACATTATTCTGTTATATCTTATACATTATTGATTTATTGTTACAAAGAGATTACAGTGGAATCATTCACTGCTTGCACTAAGATAAAGCAGCTTGTAAATTATTTGGAGAACATGGAGAAAATAAAAAGTAGGTTTTTTGTTGTCCTTCAGTGTTGACATGGTAACGGGCATGCAATTGATAATTTTCCTATTTTAGTTTCAATTTTGGCAGCATATTTTGGCTAATTTTTTTAGGGAATGGCTTATACAATTTAAGCCTTGGCACAATTTTTTGTCTAATGAAGAGACGATTTTATTGCCCATCTATTTTTGAGTGAGAGCATGTAAGCACTGGGACAAGTGCTGCAAGAGATTTAGTAATTATATGTATATATACATATATGAAATTTTCACGTGATCTTTATGAAATTTTCATGTGATGATCTTTATAAATATTTTCACGTTATCTTTGTGACATTTTCATGTGATCTTTATGAACATTTTTTCATGCGTTGTTAATGAAAATATTATTTCATGTGATCTTTGCGAATAAGAAATTCTATCTTTTATATTTTAGTTTGGTTTGGGCCTAAAAATTTTAGTTTGCAACTTGATAGGCCTAGACTTTTTTTTTATAATAAGCAAACCAGACCTATAAATCATTTTTTAATTGGCTAACAGACCAATATAGGCTATAAATATTTTAGATAAATTTAGACTATTAAAGTTAAAGTGTGGCCTAATCTTGTATGGTTTGATGATGGTGTAAAGTTGTCTGAATGCTATTAATTTATAACATTTTAGTAGCAAGGGCATCTAGATCTTTCTGGTCTTACTGCAATTGTGAGGTATAAATGTTCCATGAAAATGGAGAAAAATGTGATGGTACTTGGTTGAGATAATAATTTATGTATGGGGAAGTAGATCCAATGTGTGGCCTTAAGATGTCACCCTCCCGTAATTTTTGCCATTTTAGAGTGTGTTGAATCTATCATTAATTCGTAAGGCTTTGGTGGACAAAACTAATAACATTTAGGGAAAAATGTCTGTCACTTTAAAAGATGTAAAATTATATTATTTAAGTGAGAGAAAGAGATAGATAATGGAGAGAGAGTGAACAAAATAAATAAAGATGTAGATCTCGTTTCTTTACGAGAGTGAAATGACATAAATCATATCATTTAAAAGTACACACACTTTTCCTAACATTTATTATGCTCTCATGTTTGATGGAAAAGCAGCTCATCTTTTGGCTAAATAGTTTGTGATATTTTGGGAAGATAATAATGAGTTTTGTGTTAGTGATTCAGTGTCCGACTTCAATCTTTTTCTTAAATATTGGAAGTATCCTCGCTCGGGTATAATTCTAATTTCTAAACATTTTTGTGTGGATCAAAGCCATGTCTACACTACATAGCTTGTAATAAATATGGGAAAAATGTTTCTGCAGTTAATGCAGATAAGTTATCTGCATTTATTCCCAAAATGACGTCGTTTTGGTATTGAAATCTTAAAAATTTTAAATATAAAGACTATTATAACCCTGAAATAAATTAAAATTATAAAAATACCATGTTTTCACCTCAAAACGATATTATATTGGGCTTAGTGCAGATAACTTATCTGCAATAACTGCAGAAAAAGCAAACCCAATAAGTATTTTATGAATCTTCTTTTATTTTTGGTGAATCAATTATTATAATTTCCAACATTAATGAAACCAAAGCATACTTTTTGTAACACATTGGTTAAACCCGTATTATTGAGGTAAAAGTTTTTCACTAGTTTCAGCCAAGAGCATATCATTCAATTTGGTTTTGTGATCCGGAGGAGTGTTGTGAGATGTCAACTAAAAAGATCTCTCTCAAATACTATTTCATCAAGTAAACTTTTATCCCAAATTAATTAGAGACAATGATAGATGAAATCAAATAAAAAGTTAAAAAAAAAACTTGAGAGAAACAATAAAAAAAATAAAAAATAAAACTAGGAACTAAAAATTAAAAAGTATAAAAAATAAAATATTAAAGAAATAAGAGAGGAAAAAAATAAAAAGGGTAAAATAACTTATCCCAATGAATATATAGCGGAAAACATAAGGAAAAAAGGACTAAAATGGAATCAATTAGAACATAAAAAAAAATAGATCTAACATTTCACAATACTAATCATTTTGCTTCCATCTGTTCTAAGATATACTGTCTATCTATTTATATCAGACTCGTATAATTCTTATTTTTCTACTTTCCTCAAATAAGTTTCGATCCACTTCTATTTTTAAATGAGCATCTAAGGATCTTCTCATTATATGCCTAAATCATCTCAATTATGTTTTCTCATTTTTTTAATCCCCGATAACACCCCAACCTTCCTTAAATATATTCATTTCTTATTTTATCATTCACTTTTAACATTCGTATTTCTGTTACTTGCATTTTACACTCATGTTAGCTTTGTCCTTGCAAATATTCAGTTCTGTATAACATTGGAGCAATGTTTTAAAACTCGAACCGGTCGTCGAACCGGTCAAGGTACTGGGTCACTTGGTTACTTGTTCAATCGGGTTCAACCGGATTTACTGTTCACATATTAAAAATTAAAAATATTACTTTATTAATAAAAGTTCACATAAGAAAACTATCAATGAGCTTCAAAAAATAAATTGATCTTCAATGATAGCAAATATTATATACTTCTAAGCTTCTAGCTCTAGACCATATCTTAATATTGGATTAAAATTGCAATATAAGTTCAGTGCACATTTTGTGCTTGACATGATACAGATAAATTAAATCATGATAACAAATTATATGCATGAAATATACACTAAGAAAAAAGTGTCTACCATTGAAATGAGATCATGAGACCATCAATGTTTATCACCACTTAACTTCATGAGATCGTTATAAGATGCAACTAAATTACATAAACGAACTGCACTAACCTATAATATCTTATTATTTTCACCTTACTTTTAATCATATTGATCATAAAATATGAATATGATTTAATTCAAGAGTTCTTATCAACAACAACAAAAAATCTACCAAAAAAAAGGAATAACCGATCTAACTCGGGTCACCGGGTTGCTGCAGAAGCGGTCCAACCACCCACTCGGACCGGGGGAACCCACCGGGTCACCGAGTCCCGGGTCGACCCGGCCGGTCCGATCTGGGTTTTAAAACACTGCATTGGATACCTTAATGCCGTTTTATAAAAAAATTCTTTTAACTTCGGAGGAGTTTTATGATCGCATAAAAATCTTGATACGACATGCCTTTTCATTTAATATGCTTCAATTCCATGAGTTGCTTCAAATCAATTTCTCCATTATTTTTTTTGCAAAAAAAAAAATCCTAAATATCTAAAAAAATATATTTTTTAAATCTTTCATGTACAAGCAAAGGCACAAAATCTTCCTCCAACTCAACGAGAGAAAAAAAAGGATTCCAAACATTCTAATCATTTAAGGGACTTATGGCTCTCCTGCTATGGGAACAAACCATTTTTGTGCGGTAGAGAGAACAAACAATGGAGCCCACCTAATATAAAAACAAAAACAACTAAAAATTGGATGCACTGTGGTGAGAGCCAGAGAGGAATTACTTTTGCTGCAAAAGGAGACTTTCATTTCCCATCATTTAAATTTCTTTGAATATGTATCTTTTTCTTTTATTTGGCTCATCAAAATTTATTTATTTTTTATGGGGCAGCCTCAGATTATCATAGTTGTTCTGAGAGTTTACGTGTGTTGAGAAGCCTGTGTGTAGGAAATCAAGAAATGCATAGGGAGAATGAAAGGTGTGTAACCAGTTCCTTTCCTTTTTTGTTTCTTGCTCCCTGCACTTCAGATTTGCATTTTCATTTTTTTCTTCTCATTTTCATGGAACTCAGGGTCTCTCATTTCATATATGAAGGAATCTATCAGTTTCACTCTGTTTCAGTTGATTAAAATAATTTACAGTTTGATAAGGACATTATCGTGGGGAAATATGACTAATAAGGACATTAGTTACTGGTAGTTAGTTAAGGGTAGTTAGTTGTTATTCTGTTTCTGTTAGTCAGTTAGTTAAATGCAATAAACATTGTGTTTAGTGTTGTAAGAACCCTGAAGTATAAAAGGGTATTTGAATGTAAATGGAGGATTCATTCATTGAGTAATAATACAATCGATTCAATTTCTCCCTCTTCTTCCTCTCCCCCATTGTTCTTCACAGATAAGGTTCTTCCTTACCAGGACACTTGTATCATTTTCACTGTAGCAAGAAATGACCAAAATACTAATTAGCACACAAAAAATCCATATTATTAGATGATTTTATGTATACCATGATCTTTGTTTCCGCTATTATATTATTAAACTCAGTTTGCCAGCTTTATGTTTCTGCTATTATCTGATCCATCAATGTATTTAAGAATGAAATCAAGGCTAATTAGGTAGAAAATTTATACGCATATAACCAGTGCATCACGTAATTCTTTTTCTTTTTTTTTTTGTATATCAGCATCACGTAATTCTCTACCGGAACAAAATTAAGAAAAACATTAAAGGCCTCTTAGTTTCATCAATAACAGAAAATCTAAATCCTTTTATGTTGATTGATACAAGCGTTTAAAAAGAGAGATGTCTCAGGTGTCGTCAGTAATCAAAACAAGTTGCACTTTCAAAAGGTAAACCCTCCTTATACAACTTCTAGTGTCCGCCAAACTTACAGGCGGTGTTTGGTATGCGTCATTTTGCAAGATTTCAAAAAACTGACTTTTTCTAAATTTTTTATTTTCGAATATTATCATAAATAGAATGTTTTTATCATATTTCTGAGAATCGAGATTCCGGGTAAAAAAAATTTCTCATCTAACAACGTTTTAGAGGCAAATAAATTATCAGGCCGGCAACACTAACCCATATGATAACAATAACAGAATAGCCGTAACCAGATAGTATAACACGCCTGGCTTTCAATCAACCAGTGAAACTGAGCAAAAGATAATCTTTCTCATCCAAGATTGTTTGGTTTCAATGTTACACTTAATAATTGCAGCTTTAGTCTCTTACAGTGTATTGTCCAAGAAAGAAGCATAGTAATTTTCTTCAGCCTATACCACAAAAGTATAAGGGAACTATTACTTTCATGGTACATGAGACTATGAGAGTAGTTCTCTCATATTACATAGAGAATCCAAGTGGAACTCACCATTAAAAAGCAAAAAAAAAAAAAAAAAGGATGTAATTTTCGAAGTGAGAGAAAATGAGATAACAATCTCATATAAAATTAGAGTAGTTTCCGGAGTATAATACAAATAAACTCCAATTTTGATCTTAATCTCAACATTCTCCGAGAATGATACGCCATTCAGTACTTCAGTAATAACAATTAAACTATATCTCTCCAACATCTCAAGACTCCAATACTAGCAACGTTTCAATTCCAAAGTCAACTAGCACTCATAATACTAGCTATTTAGTGCACTGGTTATAAATGCCAGCAACGGACGTAAGATTAATGAAACAAATCTCAACCTTGGAGTGTACATTTGATCCAAAACAGAACATGAAGCACTCTGGCTAATAATATTCATAAGCACTTCCCTGCTCGAATTCACGGAAAGCAATAATAATAGTAATAATAATAATAACAGAATCTACATAAATAGTTGTACGAGTATAATTTGCATTTTAAATCACGCGTTGTCTTTTCTTAGGATTATTTTCTGACTGTTTGTTTAGTAATCATACTCATACCACTGCCAGTTTTCAATTTACTTGTATTTCCAAATTGTATGTAATCTATATCTAGTATATACCACAAATTCAAATAAAACTATGCAACTATATAATATAATATACCCTTTTGTTTTTCCCTTGTCTCCATGAAAGTTAGAGTAAATATCTTTTTCGATACTCAACGAATGTTACGATATCCGTCTTAATCCCTAGCAAATAAAAAGATTATTCGTGGTCCTAAGAAATGTAAAGTGAATCTATTTTAGTTCTTTCGAGGATTAATGTGGGTCTTTTTTGAATTTACGAGGGACTATGATTTTAACTAAATGAGTCCATTTTAAATTTCTTAGAGACCACGTATAGTCTTTTTACTTGCTATGGATTAAAGTGGATATTGTAAAATTTGGTTGAGGATAAGAAAGATATTTACTCTGAAAAAGTTAAAACTCACCCTCTATGGCATTCATTGAATCAAGAAGAAGGGAAGACATCTTTAACAGCAGAGGCAGCACTTAGGTAATTAAGGGTGTTCTTCAAAGTTTCCTTCTCCCTCTTCAACCTTGTGGAAGTGTCCTCTAACTCAAGCAAAGCTTGTTGTTCTCTTGGTGCACCCTCGAAAGTGCTTCCAACAAAGAACGAAAACGGT
>JAVKPL010015418.1:0-12523 GCA_032173675.1 Gastrolobium villosum | reverse complement strand
TGAATAACTTTTCAATATCTACATAATGATAACTCATTTGACG
Organism: Gastrolobium villosum; assembly: GCA_032173675.1. NCBI lineage: Eukaryota > Viridiplantae > Streptophyta > Magnoliopsida > Fabales > Fabaceae > Gastrolobium > Gastrolobium villosum. Next base: position 12,480 of record JAVKPL010015418.1, on the reverse strand, counting down.
TATTTTATTTCTCACAAACATAATTTGAATTTGTAACAATAAGGCTTTATCTTATAATCGTTAGATTGTGACCCAATAAATTAATAATTAATTAATAAGTATGACCCAATAAATTATAATCGTTAGATTGACAAAAATTAACGGTTAAGATTTAGTAGTAACAAGTAATAAGAAAAATAGTAGTAATTATAACATTTCAATTATTTATTTCTATAATAGCGGGAGACAATGTAATTTAATATAAAATAAAAAGAAAAGTAATATGACAATAACATGCCCCCAAACAATACGATAATATAATTTATAAAAAAAAGTTATATTTGATTAAACTCCCAAATCCTAATAGTGTGTTAAATTATTAAAAAATAAATAAGGGCACATAATAAAAATAGTAAAAAGATCAGTAAAATTGATAAGTAATATAATTTGTATGAATCATTAAATATAAATAAAATAATAACGAGGGTAAGAGTTCTTATTTTCATATCGGTATAAATTGCCATCAATAATTTCAGACCGCGAATAATAACCCAGAAGCTTATAGCTTAAAAATGTTTTTCAAAAATAAAATCCTTCTTCCTTAGAGATTTAGAATATTTATTTAATTATTTCCTTTATTAATACAGATTTTTCAAATTGATTTTTGAGTTTAAATCACAGATCAAATCTTTTCAAATTTATTTTTATTTTTAATTTAAATTGCAAACCAATTTTTTTTATAAAAAATTAAAAATAAAATTATTATTTTTTAATTTAAATCACAAATCAAGTGTTTATTTATTTTTTTATATTAAATTACAAACCCATATAACTCAGATGTTTCTGCGTTTAACCGCTCTTATAATAATATTTTTGCAAATTCAAATTGTATTTGTGAGAAATAAAATATGTCAAATGAAATGTCATTGCGTAGATCTCAAAAAGTTATGTGGAATCAAAAAAAGAATTACCTGATTTGGATACCCAAGTCAAGAGTTATGGCTTTCAGAAGTTTTATTAAATTCTTTTTTTTTTGAAAAAAACGTGACACATGTCAACACCTGAGGAGTGACATCTGAATTAGGCGTGATTGCATCTTGAGTGACGCCCAAATTGGGCATGATTGGTAACGCCCTAATTGGGCGTGATTGGTAACCTATGAAACACCGACATTTCAAAATTCCTGACGTGTCGTATCCGACACTTCCCGACACTCACCAACACTCCGACATTTCCCGAACGGTAGCACTCGTTGCAAATACTCAATAAAAAATTTAAAGGTTACGTTGCGTTGCATTTTGAGTTTCAGATATTAGATTCGTTGGATTACAATTACTATTCTTTTGAGTTTAATATAAACATTTGGAATATCTTATGTCTTTTTGCAAGATTGATGAGTATTATAAGCTTAGTTTTATTTTTTTGTTAAATTATTGAATATTAAATATAATATACACTATATAAATTAAAAATATTATATAATATTAAAACGTATCCTAACATGTCGAAATTTAACATTTTTTAGAATTAACATGTCGAAGTGTCGTGTCATATCCCGTGTCGAAGTGTCGGTGCAACATAGTTGGTAACGCCCAAATTGAACATGATATTATGCAATAAATGTGTAATTATTTTCAACATAAATTCGTAATTTTTTATTTAAAAAATAATATTTTTTTATTTAAAAAATAATATATATATATTTTTTTTTTTTGCGGTAATACGTTACATAATGCAAAAATCCTAAAAACGTGTAGCGGAGGTATAAACTCAATAGCTTTAAAACGGTACGAACAACATACACGAGACAGATAGGTGCAAAAAATAACATCTTTTTTTTTTTGTACACAAAAAAGATAACATCTTTGATTGGAACATGCCATTAGACTACAGTACATAAAGAAGAAGAAAGCTGATAATTTACGAGTCAAAGAAAATTAACCATACTAATTCATAGACCCAACGGTTGAAACTTGAAAGATAAGAGAGAAGACTGAAAGGAAAAAGAACAAAGTGATCAAATTGAGAAAAAGTGTAGCGTGACCCTGCAAAAGCATCACATCGAAAATGACCCGTAACAGCTATAAAGCTCAGACTGTGACCTTCTCTCATACTTTAAATTAAACATTAACAGCCGTTTACCAACAAAAAAAAAAAATTCAACGGCCAACAAGACACTGCAAATTTCATGCCCCCCTTCTTGATTTCAGTCAAAACCATCATAATCATTCTGTGGAGTGGAACACAGACTCTTAACTCAGTCTCACGCTAGCGAAAAAGAATCTGAAAGATTATGTGATTCAAATGCTTCTGTCAACCCAATAAATAAATAGTCTATTTGTATCCCAATTCCCAAATGTAACAAGCCGAAAACGATAAAATTTTATATATAGAGTATATACATGATTTATATTTAGAAAAACCAAAGTTAATAAAACCCCTTTTAAAGAATTATGACAAGGACCAAAAGAATTCATTCTCCTTTTATATCTGACGTTTTTTTTTTTATTATTATTATTATCACCTGGGACCAGAGAGTTCCATGGCATAGGAATGCAAAGAATGTTCATCACCATCTTCATCATCCATTGTCATGCCAAACATGCTGGAACGATCATGAACATTATTATTATCATGCTTTGAAGCAGTGGTAGGGTGGGATAAACTTTTGCTACAGTTGCTGTGAAGGGTGTTCAGACTGAGACTAGCATGATTATGTGATGCTGCCCATTTCTCAGCAAGGCCATCACCTTCAAGCATTCGAACGACTTCAGACATTTTGGGGCGGTGTGCTGGCAAATTTTGAGTACAAAGTAAAGCTACTTGCAGCATCTCCCCCACTTCTATCCTGTCATAGTTGCTTCCAAGTTCCTTGTCCACCAACACTTCAACTTTCTTTTCATGCTGTATTTTCCTAACCTGTCACAACGTATGGACAATATTTGATCTTTAATTACAACCATTCCTTTCAGCAAACCCTCAAATATCTTTTTTAAGGATATATACCAGAAGGCAGAGATCACCTGTCTACACAACTACACAACTACACAACTCTCACAGTGGCAATTATGTTTAACTAATCACTATATGACCTATTTATATCTTACCTACTTCAGGACTGAATGGAAGATTTCAATTTTTTCAATTCTTACCTACATAGTTATAAAAATGATACTCGGTAACTTGAACATGAACTGTGGCATATACAAAAAAGAAGCCATAGGTGGCATTCCTTAGACACGTGTACTTAGCACATACTACACAGCAATTACTAATATCTAGGGACCAAACGCAAACTATATCAACATATTTTTGGGTCCAAAATTGAGGTAAAAGTTAAAATAGCTTAGTTAAATCTAAAGCATATCAGTAATGTAGACAATCGTTAGTAACACCACAGAGCCTGTCAAGTTAATGACATACTAGAAAAGAAATGTTCAACAATACTGTTCTTTTCTTTTTCTTTTTCTTTTTTTATCCCATTTAACAGAAGTTTTCAATACATGAGAACTGGAAAATGTCAGATGTTAGAGATGAAATTTTTTTGCAACAGATGATTGCAGAAGAAAACATGTCAAATGTACCGCGTTATCATGTCAAATGCTAAAGAATGGAATGCATTTAATGGTTTGTTTGGGTTTAGGTTGCCGAGAATAAACTGACCCATTCTAGCATTGCTCCTTTTTGATTCAGCGTTTTTCCAAACTCAAGAGCTGTCATTCCAGTTATGAGCTCCAACAAGAGAATGCCAAATCCAAATACATCAGTTTTATCAGAAGATTGGCCAGTGGAGAGGTACTCTGGTGCAATGTGCCCTACAGTGCCGCGGACAGCAGTGGTGACATGGGAGTCAGCATGATCAAGGAGCTTTGCAAGGCCAAAATCACCAACAACAGCTTCACAATAGTCATCCAGAAGCACATTAGCAGCTTTAACATCTCTGTGTATTATCTTAGGATCACATTGCTCATGTAGATAGAGAAGACCTCTGGCAGCTCCAATCGCTATTCTCTTTCTTATGTTCCAATCTAAAGCAGGTTTGCCTGTCCTTTCATATACATAATTTTAAATCAAAAGGTAATTTATTCAAAAGATAAAAGTATGCCTACTAATAAACAGAATATTAGCGGTAAACAACATGTGGTTGATAGAACTGTTGAAGAAATAACTACCAATACCTGTGATTTTGTAGATATTAAACGATACAATGAATTTGCTATTTTAACTGCTGTTGCCAGTAGCCACAAAAAGGAACAAATAATATCGAGTTTATTAAACAATAACTACGATAATAATGATTCTACTAGTTATCTATCAATTGCTCAAGATAAATAGCATACAAGTTGGAATCAAGTATCATTTCACGTTTAATATTAAAAGTATGCCTGAAAAATTTAATAGGAGCTTATCCAAGACTAATTTTCTTGGGTACAAGGAAAGAAATAGACTACTGTAACCAACCAAATTATATTGGAAATGCAACAGACACCAACGTCCGTTAACAATGAAACAGAGCAAGACCAAACCAGGACAATTGTACATCACATGATCAAAACAGGCTATATATGACAAGGAAAATAACACTGCATTTTACCAAGATACATCATATGATCACATGCTTGGTGATAAAGACCATTAGCATAAACGGAACTGCATACCTCTAAGCTTGGAGGCCACACTGCCGTTAGACATAAAAGGATAAATCAGAAGCTTTTCATTAGGAGTGGCACAATATCCAATTAAGCGAAGTAAATTGCGGTGAACTGCCAAGCTTATCATCTCCACTTCTGTTCGGAATTGTGATTCACCAGCACTCCCAGTCACATCCTTCAGCCTTTTCACTGCCACCATTGTGCCGTCTCCAAGTTTCCCCCTATAAACATTGCCAAAGCCTCCAGCACCAAGTAAGTTCCTGTGGCTGAAATTATCTGTTGCACTTTGGAGCTCTCTGAAAGTGAATTTTTTCAGATTTCCCAATCTAACAATTCCTTCTTCTTGATGATATTCTGCCACAATGCAAAAGTTATAAATACTAACGCCAACCCTTAATATACTCTTTAAACTGTTGTTCAAGTGCTACCTACCACCGATGTACAGGATTGGTCGGTGCTGCCTTTTCTTATGATACCAAAAGAGCCATAAAAACAGGAATACGAAACAAACACAACTAAGGCTGATCCCAAGTGCAAGTGCTAGTTTCTTGGACTTGTTTTTCCCTACAAATAGATATATGTAATAGAGGTTATAAACAAGAAGTATAAAGTGAAAGCCAACCAGGGTGGAGTATCTATAAGGAAGCACCTTGTGATGATGCTAAAGAGAAGGAAACAGGCATGAGGGTCGCTGAACCGGAGCATCCTTCAGTAGAGCTGCTTCCACAAATCAATGGATTTCCGACAACACTACAGAAGTGAAAGTTAATCAAGACAAAAGCAGAGTATAAACAGAAAGTATAATTTAAAATAGAGTAAACATCCTTTTTGGTCCTTGGCAATATCCATATGAAATCCTTTTTAGTCCCTGACAATAAAAAGGACCAAATTGGTCCCTAAAATGATGAAAAAAAGACCAAGGAGTACTTATTACAATTGGCAGAAGAACTAAAGTGGCCCTTTTTTCATAATTTTAGGGACCAATTTGGTCCTTTTTTATTGACAGGAACTAAAAAGGATTTCGTAGATATTGCCAGTGACCAAGAAGGGTGTTTACTTTTTAAAATAATGGAAAACTAATCCTTTCCATAAAATAAACTGAGAGAAATAGAAAGAGACAAAATCAAAAAGTCACCATACTTGAATGATCTAGCTGGAAACTTGGGCAATGGTCCACTGAGATTGTTATAAGACAAGTCCCTGGATGCATAGTTATCAAATCAGAGTTTCAGCCAAAAATGTTGACAAAAATAGGAAGAATTCAACTGTGTCAGGTTATTTCAATTTTTAAGTGAGCAAGCGGAAAAACAAACTGAGAGGGGGGAAAACTGAGATAACCATACTCACAAGAAAGCAAGTTGTGGGATTTTTGCTAGTGACACAGGAAAAGGCCCAGATAAGCTATTGTTGTTCAGTCTCCTGCTCTCGTTTAGGACAACAAAACAGTATATCACATATTTACGTTAGAAGATGAAAGCAAAAGTAAAGTAGAATCTCAAAAATCAGTTCGCAAGTGAAACATAATCTCAGAATAATTGATTATTCCTACTAAAAACTGTTCTACACAAAAGACAAAGAGTATTATTTAGATATTTCACAGAATAACAATAGTATGTTCTCCATTTTAAAGTCAATAACTAAACCGAAGATAGCGGCCAATTGTTGCTTATGTAATTCCCTTCTAAATTTTACTAACGCCAAAAACACCTATTTGAAAGTCATTTTCCCGCACTTTCTCAGCAAAAGAGGAAAGGAAAAGAAGTATGTAGGGGAAAAAAAAAATACTCACAGGTACTGAAGACTATTTAACTGACTGAGAGACCCTGGTATCACCCCACAGAATCTATTATTGGAAAGATCTAAAGTCTGAAGTTTGGGAAGTACACCAAGCTCCGTTGGGATTTTGCCAGAGATGTTGTTGTTCTGTAGTAACCTGCACTCAACCAAGGAGCAGAAATTTGAAAAATCCCATTACAGATAAAAAAAACAGAATAAACAAATAAATGGGTTCCAAAAATTCGTTTGCCACCACAAAGTTATGCACAAGAGCCGATAGAAACTCAGAAAGAAAAGAAACAAAAAGCACAAATAACCAAAAGCAATCGAGACCAAGTAAGTTTCAAAATGAACTTAAAACTTTGTAACCCGCAATACCGAAAAAGCCAGAACGAGAAATAAAAACAACAGAAATAGCAGGCTGAAATAGTGAAATGAACACTAAATAAAAGGATAAATGAGATTTATGGGATGGTAAAGAGTCTCACACTTGTCGAAGATTTTTGAGATTCCCAATTGCTGGAGACAAAGTTCCAGAAAGATATTGACTTGGTGCTCCCCTGCAACAAAAATAAAAATAAAACACAAGCAATAAAACATGGAATATGAAAAGTGTGTAATGTGAAGAGAAAGAAAGTGCAACAAAGACTAAAACTAAGAAGAAGAAGAAGAAGAACTCACAGTCCAATAACAAGGTAATCAGAGGAGCAAGTAATCATTGTCCAGCTGCAAGGGTCCACAGAGAATTCATCCCAGTTGCTCAGCACGCCATGTGGATCATTCAGCGTTGCCCTTATACTCATCAAAGCCTCCACTGCAACGTTGTAATAATAAGTAAATAAACAACCTTTTTAAAAGACAATAATAACAAATGGAACATAGACAAGAAGCTAGCTATGGGCCTGTTTGTACCTTCGTGGTTGCGAGGCTCGGAAGAGGAACAAAGAGCAGCACGTGAAAGAAAGAAAAGAAGAACAAACCAATTGGGAGCCATAATTATGGAACAACGGTAGTGAACATGTTTCACAAATAGAACCACTTCAAAGAAGACAATTTCGTCGAAAATTGAGATAAGATTTTTTGACTAAAAGCTATTCTCATATACAAAGTTACATACCCCAGTTTTTCCCTTCTTTTTTTTTTTTTTTTTTTTTCCCCTCTCTGTCTTTTACAATCTTTTTCAGTCACCAAGCTTTTGCTTTACAACAAATATATATATTTTAGGACAAAGAAATGGATATGAAAACTAGCGAGAGAAAAGTGAGGGAAAGTAAGAAGGCGAATCAGGTGGGTGATACGAGTTGTCAGGGTGGTGCGTGTGTGTGTGTGTTGCGTTTGTGCGCAGAATTTGAGAGAGACGCGAGTGGGAGGTAGTGGTATTGTGACTTTACACTGCTACTACACTAGTGTTAATGTAACGTGACATTACAATTACATGACCCCTTTTACTCTCCTCCGCTCTTCGTTTTCTATGGAACTAGAACATGGATCATGTGAACTAAAATAATTCGCGAGAATCAAAATGTCCATTCGCTTCATGACCATGGATTTGGATTTAAAGCGTACGTTACATCGTATTTCCTTGCTTCTTCAACAGTTATTTTATTTTTAAATAAAAATTGATGAAATATGACATCTTGTCCTCGCGCGCAGGCTGGGTCAAGGGGGAAATGTAAAATTATTTGTCTCATGTGTTATATTATGTGTCAGTTGGTTTAATTAATGAAAAGGGCATTATGGTAATTTTGACTATTAAGGGAAGTTATTTAAAAGTAACTGCTGATAGGTGCAGTTACATTAAGGGAAGTTACAGAAAAAATAACTGTTGATAGGCCAGTTATGTAAACGTTCATAGGGTCAGTTTCTGATAAGCGTATCTGACAGAAACAAAAAGTTCCATCTGAGTCTGCCCAGAAAGGTTGTATCAAATCTCTATCAAAGAAGATACAAGAACGGTGAAAGGGTTAAGGCTTAGAGAAAGTATTTCACCATCAAAGTTCTTTCGCACTAATGGAGAAAGGTACACTTTATGTGAAACTCATAAATTCTGAAGATCCCCTTTCATGTTCTTGAATGTTTATTGTTGAACATGAATTATTGATTAAATACTTACATGTGGTATCAGAGCCATGGTTTAAGAATTTGTGTTTTTCCATAAATAATTATGAATGAATTCTTATTCATGAAAAGTTAGGGTTTTGAGAAGATTCACGATCATCATTTTAATTTTGCGATTTAAATTACGGTTTGCATATTGATTTGAAATGCATATTTCAAATACTGCAATTTTGTTTACATCGTGATCTCGTAAGTTCTGGAGAAAAAACATTTTCGAATTGGATTTGCATTTCACAAAAGGACAAAATAGCTATAAAGTCGATCATGCAATAAAGTCGATCACGAATTGGATACTGCAATAAATGATGAATGCATTTCTGTAGTGAATTGTGAATTGTGAATGGATTTTCGGATCAATAAAGTCGATTTGCCATTCTCACCTTTGTGTCATGATAAAGTATTTGTAATTTGCAATCAATCACTGTTTGAAAAGAAATCGAGAAACTTATATTGATTCGAATGGATTTTCGTTAACCGTGCATAATGGAGAATGTTTTGAAATTAATTATGGTAGATTTGTTAGTCACCAAAGTGGCCAAATCTTGAAGAGTTATTTTAATTTTAAATATTATGGTTTTATTTCAATTACCATGACTGTGATGCTATGAACAGTATGAAATAATTTTCTGGTTGTGGTATATTGAAGTTCATTATTATAGAACAGTTGAGGATCAACCCAAAGGTTGGTTATTTGTTTTATAAAATGAACATGGATGTTGGTATTGTTGGCATATTTCCTCACATTTGGACATCCAAAGATGACAAATATTTATGATAGGGGTATGCATCATTGCCAAATTATGTGAAATTTATATAGCATCATTACAGTTAATGTTGTATGTTAATGGATCCCCAAAGGTGAACATTGATATGCATTGAAGTTAGTATGTTTGAATCTGTGAAGTATGTTAGTATGTGACATGTATGACTCAAAGCATTAATGTTTTAAATATTATTCCTTGCAGTACCTGTTGCCACACATTCCATGTTCTCAACTGTTGCAGTTTTTAATGGGCTGAACTTCTCTGAATGGAAAGAGCAAATCCAATTTTACCTTGGGGTAATGGATATGGATTTGGCTCTTAGAGAAGAGGAACCTGGTGCTATTACTCCTGAAAGCACTGAGGATGAAAGGAACCATTTTAAGAACTGGGAAAGATCCAACAGATTAAGTTTGATGTACATGAAAATGAGCATAGCAAGCAACATTAAGTCAGCTCTCCCACAAACTGAAAGTGCCATCGAAATGATGAAACTTGTGGAAGAGCGCTCCCAAACTGCTGATAAGTCTCTTGCTGGGACACTTATGAGTACACTGACCACCATGAAGTTTGATGGTTCGCGTACTATGCATGAGCATGTTATTGAAATGACAAGTATTGCGGCAAAATTAAAAGCATTGGGAATGGATGTGGATGAGAATTTCCTGGTGCAGTTCGTATTGAACTCATTACCGTCTGAGTATGGTCCTTTCCAAATGAACTATAACACCATGAAAGATAAATGGAATGTGCATGAATTGCACAGTATGTTAGTTCAGGAGGAAACCAGACTTAAGAATCAGGGAGCTCATTCCATCAATTATGTAAAGCATCAAGGAGCTGAAAAGAATAAAGGTAAGAAGCATGAGAAGAAAGGAGGAGGAGGAGGACCCCTTAAAGTTGATGACGCCTCTTCTTCTAAAATCCACAAAAAGGAAAGTAATGCAAAGATGAGGTGCCATTTCTGTAAAAAGGAAGGGCATTTCAAAAGGGATTGCCTGAAACGTAAGGCTTGGTTCGAAAAGAAAGGTAAGCCTAGTGCTTATGTATGTTATGAATCAAACCTGGCTGAAGTTCCTTATAATACTTGGTGGATTGATTCTGGTTGTACTACTCATGTTTCTAATACAATGCAGGGATTCCTTATGACCCAAACCACAAGGCCAAATGAAAAGTTTGTCTTTATGGGCAATAGAGTGAAAGTTCCGGTGGAAGCTGTTGGGACTTACCGTTTAATTCTCGACAGTGGATATCATTTGGATTTATGTGAAACTCTTTATGTACCTAGTATATCTAGAAATTTAGTTTCAATTTCCAAACTTGATGTTGCTGGATACTCTTTTAAATTTGGTAGTGGTAGTTTCAGTTTGTACAAGCACAATCATTTGATTGGTAATGGTACTTTATGTGATGGATTATATAAATTATGTCTTGATAATCTTTATGCTGAAACACTTATGACTCTGCATCATAATGTTGGTACTAAACGTACCTTAATTAATGAGTGTTCCGCTTACTTGTGGCACAAACGTTTGGGACATATTTCCAAAGAAAGGATGAAAAGATTGGTAAATAATGAAATCCTTCCGGATTTAGACTTTACTGATTTAAATGTTTGTGTGGATTGTATTAAAGGAAAACAAACAAAACACACAAAGAAAGGAGCCACAAGGAGCACTCAGCTTCTTGAAATTATACACACTGATGTATGTGGTCCGTTTGATGTTAATGCCTTCAATAAAGAAAAATATTTTATCACTTTCATTGATGATTATTCACGTTATGGTTATGTCTATTTGCTACATGATAAGTCTCAAGCTGCAAATGCTTTAGAGATTTATATTAATGAAGTTGAAAGGCAATTAGACAGAAAGGTGAAGATTGTCAGGTCTGATAGGGGTGGTGAATATTATGGAAGGTATGATGAAAGTGGACAACATCCGGGCCCATTTGCTAAATTTCTGGAAAAGCGTGGTATTTGTGCTCAATACACAATGCCCGGTACACCGCAACAGAACGGTGTATCTGAAAGGCGTAATAGGACCTTACTGGATATGGTTAGGAGTATGTTAAGTAATTCTTCTTTACCCGTTTCATTGTGGACTTATGCTCTAAAAACTGCCATGTATGTATTGAATAGGGTTCCTAGTAAGTCAGTTCCAAAGACTCCTTTTGAACTTTGGACTGGAAGGAAACCTAGTATAAGACACCTGCATGTTTGGGGTTGTCAGGCAGAAATTAGATACTACAATCCGCAAGAAAAGAAACTGGATGCAATGACAATCAGTGGTTATTTCATTGGTTATCCAGAAAAATCGAAAGGGTATAGATTTTACTGTCCTTATCATACTACAAGGATTATTGAATCTGGAAATGCTAGGTTCATTGAGAATGGTGAAGTTAGTGGGAGTGAAACACCACGTAAAGTGGATATTCATGAAGTGAGAATACAAGTTCCTTTGACTTGTAGCTCTAGTAAAGTTATTGTTCCTTATACTATTGAACCAATCAATAATAATGAAGGACAAGTTAATGATCCCACTACTCATGAAGAAATCATTGTTAATGAACCGAATGAACCCATAGTAGAAGAACCACAACAGATAGCATTAAGAAGATCTCAAAGAGAAAAGAGACCTGCTATTTCTAATGATTATGTGGTATATCTACAAGAGTCTGATTTTGACATGGGTATTCAGGATGATCCAGTAACGTTTTCACAAGCCATGAATGGAGAAAATGGTGATAAGTGGTTAGATGCTATGAAAGATGAGTTGAAATCTATGGAACAGAACAAGGTTTGGGATCTTGTTGAGTTACCAGAAGGGTGTAAGAGAGTTGGTTGTAAATGGGTCTTTAAGACCAAACGTGACTCTCATGGTAACTTAGAACGTTACAAGGCCAGACTTGTTGCAAAGGGATTCACTCAGAAAGATGGCATTGACTATAAAGAAACTTTTTCACCAGTTTCAAAGAAGGATTCTTTAAGAATTATTATGGCATTGGTGGCTCATTATGATCTAGAGTTACACCAAATGGATGTGAAAACTGCCTTTCTAAATGGAAATTTAGATGAAGATGTGTACATGGACCAACCAATGGGGTTCATAGAAAAGGGTAAAGAGCACATGGTGTGCAAACTTAAGAAGTCAATATACGGACTTAAACAAGCTTCACGGCAATGGTACCTTAAG
>JAVKPL010015417.1:0-125026 GCA_032173675.1 Gastrolobium villosum | reverse complement strand
TATAAAACCCTTATATTATTATACCTTGGTTTTGGGAGCAAGACCTGCCATAAGTGCTGCAGCAGCATTGCCTGCATTGTTTTCTTCTATGAAACTGATGGTGGAGTTGATAACTAGCAACACTGTTATTCCTACAAAGTCCTGCCAATCTGGTGGGTCGCCCTGTTGTTTCAAAAGAGAATGAGACAAGAGAATGCCAAAATAAATAAAAGAAGCAAAAAGTTTTATTTAGAAATATGAAGGACGTACTCCTCCATTTGCCAATGCAATTGCCATGATAGCAGCGGCTTCCATGACCCATGAGAGAGGGTTCCACATAAAGCCCAAGAATTTGAGCACCTTGCTTTCCTGTTTGATAGAATTAACGTTTTTTGTGCACAAATCAGTAATTATTCAATGATGTTAATGTTATGTTATGAAGTGAGTGACTGAAATATTTGGCCAAAAGCTAGCTCAAAGGATATGGGAGTGCCCAAAGTCTTATAAACTTCACATTAATGTGGGACTATATATCTCAACACGTCCCCTTACACAAGAGGGCGAGACTCTGATACCATGTAAAGTCTCACACGCCCCTTTACACAATAGGGCGAGACTCTGATACCATGTAAAGAACTTGGGATACACCACCCAAAAGCTAGCTGAAAGGGTGGGAGTGCCCAAAGTCTTTATAAACTCCACATTAGTTGCACATACAAACCAATGTGGGATTATATATCTCAACAAATTCTATAATAGTTTTGAATGAATAGATGATTGCCTTCTTTTCTTCCAACTTGTTTGGCCCAAAAACTTGCAATCTCTTTTGGCCTTCCTCATTAGTGAGACCTTCCTTGGAACAGTTCAATTCTCGGAACACTTCATCAACAGGTATTCGCTCCTGCAAAGCAAGCACATTGCATTTGTGATAACAAAAAAAATATGACAACACATAGAAAGTGTAAAGAAACTTGAGTTATATCACCCAACAAGTTAGCTGGAAGGGTGAGAGTGCCCAAGGTCTTATAAACTCCACATTAGTTGTTCATCCAATTAATGTGAAACTATATATCTCAACACGCCCCACAAGAGCCCATTGGGCCTAAAGAGTTGATAATGCAACAACCCAACCTAACTGTGCTAAGAAATTCCACAAGAGAAAGTGGGGGACGGCGAGACTATAAGTGATATCATGTAAAGAACGATGGGTTGTTTACAGAAAGAATAAAGAAAAAGAAACACAAAACTTACGAGATCCACGGTCTCCCTCTTGATATCTTCGAGGCCTCCCATGTTGTCGTTAATGATTAGTAGTAGTTTTTCAGTTGAGATTGATGAAAGGGAGAGAAAGAGAAAAAGTTTCTTTCTTGTTTAAGAAAAGAAGTGTCAAAGTACATGTCTATATATATTATAAAAGGAAAGGAACAAAAGAATGATTATTAGTTATTCTCTCACTTGAGTTATTGGTGTGTGTGTGAGTCAGAGTTTCTCCTTTCAATTCTCTATCACCAAAGCCAGTCTAAAATCACTCATTCCCACTCATTCACTAACAAACCGGGCATCTTCTCTTTACTTTCTTTCTTTCCTTCCATTTTTTGGCTTTGACCCCGGTCATGTGCTTCCATGGGGTCTCGCACGTGGAAATTCATTACCTTTGAATATCTGATATACCCTACTATAATGCACAACAATTGAAAAACAGAACGTGGCAATTCATATCATATGTATAATGATCATATCATATAAGGCAAATTGGTCATTCTGATTTCTTAGGGACTTTGACCATTTTGCCACTGTTCATCATATTATTTACCAAAATGCCACGCGAACAGTAAAAATTACCAAAGTGCCACGCTGGGTAATTCGCTACTGCCTGTAGCGAATTACGTTTGCTGACATGTCGTCTCCTCAGTGGACCACGTAATTCGCTACACAGTGTAGCGAATTACGTGGTCAAAAGGTCTGTCCAGTCAGACAACTCAACGACACGTGTCACCTCCTCAATGGACCACGTAATTCGCTACACAGTGTAGCGAATTACGTGGTCAAAAGCCTGCAATTTCAGCTGCTTCAGTGCCACGTGTCGACCATGCAATGGTCCACCTAATTCGCTACACAGTGTAGCGAATTACGTGGACAACGGTCACCTGCACCTCTGCGCATGTCAGACACGTGTCACACATGCACATAATTCGCTACACAGTGTAGCGAATTATGTGCAGATTTTTTCTATTTATACCCTGCGTCCCACCCCTTCCCCTCACCATTCTCTCCACTCCTCTCATACTCTCCATCTTTCTAACTTTTTTTCTCTCTCTAAAATATTTCTCTCTCCAAGATTTTTCTCTCTCAAGAAGGTTAGTCTCTCTTTTCATTTTAATTTTTTTTATTTCTTTTTTAATATGTTTATTTAATTAATTATGTTTTATAAATATGATATTTATAATTGCATGAATAGGTTAGTATATATGTTACATTATTTAGTGTTTAGGATTGAAACTTTAGGGTTAGTAAATATGTTATATTATTTAGTGTTGAAATTTGAAATTTTAGTTTAGTGAGTGTGGTGTATTATTTAGTGTTGATATTTAACACTTTAAGTGTTTGAAACTTTAGGTTAGTGAATGTGGTGTATTATTTAGTGTTGATATTTGAAACTTTAATTTAGTGAAACTTTAGTTTAGTGAAACTTTAGTTTAGTGAAACCTTAGGCTAGTGAAATGTGTTAATATTATTTAATGTTTATATTTTAGGCATTAGGTTAATAGTGTTGTTAATTTATTTTACGCATAAATGAATGGTTAGATTAGGCGTACATAATTAAAATTTGTAATTAATTTATAATCTTAGTAATAACGTGAATTTATATTAACGTATAAAAGCTTAGGTGTAATTAATTTAATCTGTTATTTATTGTCCAATTTTTTTAAAATATTTTTTAATATTGACATTTGAAACCTTAGGTTAGTAAATGGGTTAATGTATTTTATGCATGATTTAATTAGGTGTTAATAATTTAAATTTGATATTCATTAATTTTTAATTTAATAATTTATAAATATTGTTGATATTTTAGCCATTAGGTTAATAGTTATGTTAATTTAATTTACGCATAAATGGATGGTTAGATTAGGCGTACATAATTAAAGTTTGTAATTAATTTATAATCGTTAATGATTGTGCTTATTTTTTAATCTTGATTTTTAAAACCTTGGGTATGTAATTACGTGAATTTATATTAACGTAGGTCAAATTAATTTAATCTTTTATTTATTGTCCAATTTTTTTAAAATATTTTTTAATATTGGCATTTGAAACCTTAGGTTAGTAAATGGGTTAATGTATTTTATGCATGATTTAATTAGGTGTTAATAATTTAAATTTGATATTCATTAATTTTTAGTTTAATAATTTATAAATATTGTTGATATTTTAGCCATTAGGTTAATAGTTATGTTAATTTAATTTACGCATAAATGGATGGTTAGATTAGGCGTACATAATTAAAGTTTGTAATTAATTTATAATCGTTAATGATTGTGCTTATTTTTTAATCTTGATTTTTAAAACCTTGGGTATGTGATTACGTGAATTTATATTAACGTAGGTGTAATTAATTTAATCTGTTATTTATTGTCCAATTTTTTTAAAATATTTTTTAATATTGACATTTGAAACCTTAGGTTAGTAAATGGGTTAATGTATTTTATGCATGATTTAATTAGGTGTTAATAATTTAAATTTGATATTCATTAATTTTTAATGTAATAATTAATAAATATTGTAGATATTTTAGCCATTAGGTTAATAGTTATGTTAATTTAATTTACGCATAAATGGATGGTTAGATTACGCGTACATAATTAAAGTTTGTAATTAATTTATAATCGTTAATGATTATGCTTATTTTTTAATCTTGATTTTTAAAACCTTGGGTATGTAATTACGTGAATTTATATTAACGTAGGTCAAATTAATTTAATCTTTTATTTATTGTCCAATTTTTTTAAAATATTTTTTAATATTGGCATTTGAAACCTTAGGTTAGTAAATGGGTTAATGTATTTTATGCATGATTTAATTAGGTGTTAATAATTTAAATTTGATATTCATTAATTTTTAATTTAATAATTTATAAATATTGTTGATATTTTAGCCATTAGGTTAATAGTTATGTTAATTTAATTTACGCATAAATGGATGGTTAGATTAGGCGTACATAATTAAAGTTTGTAATTAATTTATAATCGTTAATGATTGTGCTTATTTTTTAATCTTGATTTTTAAAACCTTGGGTATGTAATTACGTGAATTTATATTAACGTAGGTGTAATTAATTTAATCTGTTATTTATTGTCCAATTTTGACACTGGGCTCCTCTCTTATCATTTCTGTTTATGCGGTCAAACAACACGGTATTAGTTAACAGCATACAAAGTCTCTATAAATTTAAAAGCAATAACTCTACGCACCTAAGATCAATGAACAAATGAGATTTGAATCCAACTGCTTGTGATCTTGGGTAAGAGACTGACTAGCACATGTGTGTTCGTTATTCCATACGCCTATCACCCATTCGCTGCCACCTTTTTTTTGGTATGCTCTCATCCTCATTGGACAACCGGCGTTATGATCTTGACAAACCATAATCAACCTTTTCGTATCACTTTTCAGTACGACTGTTGTGCGATGATTTGTCATACAATATTGTTTAATTGCCATCTGTACATCTTGCTTGGTGTCAAAGATTTGGTCCTTATATAGCGCATCGCCGAATTGCCAGTTAGGTATTTGTGCTCCATTCATATCATCAACTTCTTGATCTGGATATTCCCAATTAACATTCGTGAAATGACTAATTCCAGACCAAAATGGTACATTATCATTTCCTGCATAATAACAAGTCCAAAACCCCAATATTAATGTGGTTTTAATATGATATCATATTTTTTATTATTAAGCATTAATGGTTACGTACCTGCCACAGGAGGATCTTGCATTCCGACAATGCCTGGAGATGGAATTGGTTGTGCAATAGCATTAGACGGACAACGATCAAAATCACCATCGACATCCGTATCCGATGACTCGCTATCCGGAACAAGACCTTCATCATGCTCGTCCTCGGCTATCTGTACGCCAAGATGGATCGTTCACGTTGCGGGCGGGAATGCTTTCGTCTAAAATTTCTTGAGTTGTTGGTGCAAGCGTGGGGGACGCGACCTCATCTTCCGGATTATCCATTGGCACCATGTTTACGGCGACGATGTCAGTGCATGGATTGCTCGGTTGATTGCTGGATTGTCCACCGTAATTTACTTCTGCATATAATTCAACAAATCTTGACTCGCCGTGTTCAGAAGTGCTTGCATCTACTACTAACGTTACATCTTCATCGTCGACAATTTCAACACCAACCCATTGCACGGGGTTTCCCGAGGCACATCTAGCGGTCAACCGAGCAAGAGTTTGACCACGTTGTAATCTTAACTTTTTGTATATTAACTTCTTCAGCTCGTGAAGATTGCATCTTGGACTCATGCGAAACATTTTTGCATCACCTTCAAATACTTGCCCGTTTGGCCCAAAGTATTTTCTCCCATTATAATAAACAGTAGCTATTATATCATTCCTCCTACCATCACTCATCTTACAAAAATAGAAAAACAATGAAGATTCAAGAAATACAAAAGTAGTAAAAACTTACATAAAAGGAAACCTTTGGGAGTGGAGAATCACACCTGAAATGGAGTGATTTATACACCTGGGCATAATTCGCTATAGGGTCTAGCGAATTACTGGGGAGTTGACACGTGGCCTGCAATCGAGTTGACATGATTTGACTTCTCTGACACGTATTTCGCTACTCTGTGTAGCGAAATACGTGTCCAATCGTTAGGTGACACGTGTCATTAAAGTGGCTGACGCTGCAGTCTTTTTTCCACGTAATTCGCTACACTGTGTAGCGAATTAGGTGGACCATTGCATGGTTGACACGTGTCACTCAAACAGCTGACATTGTAGCCTTTTGACCACGTAATTCGCTACACTGTGTAGCGAATTACGTGGACCAGTGAGGAGATGACACGTGTCGTTAAAGAGTCTGACCGGGCAGACCTTTTGACCACGTAATTCGCTACACTGTGTAGCAAATTACGTGGTCCAGTGAGGAGACGACACGTCAGCAGACGTAATTCGCTACAGGCAGCAGCGAATTACCCAGCGTGGCACTTTGGTAATTTTTACTGTTCGCGTGGCATTTTGGTAAATAGTATGATGAACAGTGGCAAAATGGTCAAAGTCCCTCTCTATCCTAATCTTTTTGCTTTTTTGGGACCAATGCATGGTGTATCGGTAGCACTGAAAGTTTGCTCATAATGTACAGACCTACCTAGTTAAGAAACTTCAGAAGACTTAATTATTTATTAATTAAATAAAAGAGAACGGTAGCAGAAGACTTAATTATTTATTAATTAAATAAAAGAGAACGGTAGCACCGAAAGTTTGCTCATAATGCACAGACCCACCTAGTTAAGAAATTTCAGAAGACTTGATTATTTATTAATTAAATAAAGAACAATGAAAATCGAATCCGTGACAACGAAGCGCTATATGGTTTATATAGTTTTCTAACCATTATCAATTGGGGTTTTGCCGTGTCACTGTCTAAGACTAGCTAAGTTTGTACCAATCCAGAAATCCCTCCATCTAAATTGACTAAATTGTTATTTCTTGCTTCCACTTTTTCTTCTTTGGCATCTTTATATTTTTTACATCTTTAGAGGACCAACCAACTTCATATATTACTTTCCTTGAGATAACTGTTTCACTTCAATACAAATTTAAGCCATCTTACTCATATATACTGTAAAATATCAAGATACAAGAGGAATTGATAGTAATCCTTGTTGTGTTAAACTACACAACATTGGTTCTATTATATAGCAAACCAATTGAAGAATACAATGAGACACACACAATGTGGGACTAACACTCTTAACACAATGAGACACACACAATGTGGGACTAACACTCTTAACACTCCCCCTCAAGCTGTAGCATATAGATCATATGCTACAAGCTTGATACATAAATAATACTCCTATTAGGAACCAAAAGCAACAGTGCTACATCAACAAAATGAAATGACCAAGTAACATAACATCAAAATAAATCTCCTATATGAGAAACCAAAAATCAACAATGTGCTAAAAATGGCGTCGGAATGAACATCAACATGGAAGATGCCAGAATGATCATCGGCAAAGACATCTGTGCTGGAATGACCATCAGCAACATGGACGACGGTATGGAAGATGCCGGAATTATCATCGGCAAAGACAATTGTGCTGGAATGACCATCAGCAACATGGAAAGTGCTCCCCCTCAAGAGGAACTTCGGAGCCGGAATTATCATCGGCAAAGACAACTGTGCTGGAATGACCATCAGCAACATGGAAAGTGCTCCCCCTCAAGAGGAACTTCGGAGCCGGAATTATCATCGGCAAAGACAACTGTGCTGGAATGACCATCAGCAACATGGAAAGTGCTCCCCCTCAAGAGGAACTTCGGAGCCGGAATTATCATCGGCAAAGACAACTGTGCTGGAATAAACTTCAGCAACATGAACAATGCTCCCCTGAATAAGAAGCCAAAATAAAGCCAAACAATGGCAAAACCAAATAACATCCACCGACAGTACATAAGAAAAGAAATTCCATGAGCTCCATGAGTCTTCACAAACCTGCAAAATGAGAAGTGAAAGAGAACAAGTAGACAGATCTGAAAATAAAAATATATCAGAGAAGAAGAAAAAAAAATGACCAAAACGCAGATCTGGAAAGCAACACAGATCTAGAACGGAAATGGCCGGAGAAAAGGAAGACACGGTCGGAGAATGGACGATGCGGCCGGAGAATCAGCCACGATCGAAGATGATGACCGGAAAAGAAGGAGACACTACCGGAAAAAGAGAAACACTGCCGGAGGAGATAAAAAGACACAGATCTGAAACGTGAACGATCTGGAACAACGGTCTGAAATGTGAACGATCTGGAACAACAGAGATGGATGATGCGACCGGAGAATAAGTCATGGTCGGAGAGGATGACCTGAAAAGAGGAAGACGCAGCCAGAAAATTCCCAGATCTGAAAAAAAAAAAAAAAAATTATCCAGCCGGAGAATAAACGCAGTCAGAGATAAAAATAAAAATGAAACAGATCTGAAAGAGAAAAAAATGTAATAGAAGGGAAAAGAAATGAGACAGATTCGGATGAAAAACCAGATCTGGAAAATTCAAAAATCAATGGGAGAGAGAAGAAGGAGATGCTGCTGGAAAATAATGATAACAAACGAAACAGATCAGTGACGATGCAAAACGAAAAATGCATGCAAAATAAAAAATAAAATGAAATAGATCTGAAAGAAAAAAAAAATTGCAACAGAAAGAGAAAAGAAATGAGACACAGGACTGGATGAAAAACCCAGTAGAGAGAGGATGATGACCCAAAACAATGAAGAAATCACAGATCTAGGACAATGGAGATGACCCGTAGATCTGGAAAACCACAAATTGAAAAAGAAGATGAAAGCAAAAGTGACGGAAAAAGAAGATGAAAGGAACCAAAAGAAAAAGAAATAACAACGAGAATCCCTCAAGGAGGGTGATATCTCTCTATAACCATATTGAAATTATGGAAAATATGGGAAAGTGAACTAAGTTAAGCGGATTAAGATTCCTCTTGTTAGGCTCTAGATACCATGTAAAATATCAAGATACAAGAGGAATTGATAGTAATCCTTGTTGTGTTAAACTACACAACATTGGTTCTATTATATAGCAAACCAATTGAAGAATACAATGAGACACACACAATGTGGGACTAACACTCTTAACACAATGAGACACACACAATGTGGGACTAACACTCTTAACATATACCTTGAGGCTTCAACCCTCTATCAAGCATGGTGCTTACAAATGGCTTGTATTAGCTTAATGAAGGCAACTTAAAATGCTTAAAGAGGAAAAGAAAAAAGGGTGGGGAACTGTCTTTACAAAGCCATGACAATTAAGTATTCAGATACATACTCTAACCAAGTCCCTCAAATAATGAAACTCGGAAATAAAAGGGAGGCTAGACATCTCAAAACATACATAACATTTGAAGTTGATTTACATACAGCATAACCAGGTACTAATTTCTCAAGCAACACTGAAAGAACTTGCTGTGTTCTCCACAAATTTTCTTGCTCCCTTAAACCACCTCTTGTCTCCAGCTTGAGCCTTGCAAATGTATAGTTTTCCATCGCTTATAGTTGCTCTAATTATTTGGTGCTTGCCACCTTCATCTCCATCGGCTGTCCTTGTCAACACAGACAGAACATAGTACTGTTTCCCACCAACCACAGGTGTTGAACTCTCTAAGATGTTTGCTGTGGCAACAGCGTTTGCATCGAAACCGCCCTGAGCAATTAAAGTTCAGACACAGTTAGGACATGCAATGTTATTCTGTGTATTCATATAAAGAACTGTTGCAACCCAAAAGCTTAAACTGTTACGTGAAGTCACATTAGTAATCATATATTTTATATTATATTTCTCTAACATGTTCAATTTTAATCACTTACCTCAGCTTGAGTTTCACCAAAGAAGGCCTGTTTTCCTAGTAAATAATCCACCTGCAAAGAGGAAAAATCAAATGTTGAATGTCAGCTATTCTCTTTAAAAATTCATAGACATTATTGTTTTTGAATGGTAGGAACTTGAAACATTCAAACTGTACATTAATTGGGCTATAAGTGTTGTTTATTAACTAGAAAACAAGTAGAAGTACTAGTTTAGAACAAACAAAGTTTACCTTGGAGAGGAACTCCTCGGGTGAACCATAGTCAGTGATGGACTTCTTGTCAGTTGGAGTTACTGTGACAATGACATTGCTGGTTGTATCAAAGTTATCCTCATATCTAAGAACCTGACCTTGGAACTCAACCTCTTTGCTTGGGTTCCACTTTGAGGGAATGGATAGTTTGAATCCTTCTCCATTGTATGGCAGGAAGTCTGTGTTTGTCTTTGGCTTTCCAAAAACATTGGCTGCAAGCAAAATAATCAAAATTAGTTGCAAGTTTTGTTTTCTTAATTTCCAAACCACCAAAATATAATTGCACAGATAAATCATTTCATATCCATTGTTAGGGATCAAATTCATTTCTGGGCCTCCACCTAACAACTTCTACTTTTGAGATAAGTTGATCCTTGACATGACATGGTATTAGGTATTTATTTCCAACTGGTTAAGAGTCTAATAGTTGCCAATTCTTTCAATTATCATTTCTTTTTCTTTTTTTGGTTTCCCAAGGTATCCTCCGGCCGACAGCTGAAGACTAATTCTTTTGAGGCGGAAGATCACATTAAGTGGGTAAACCTCTCCCAACAAAGTCTTTTCCATACACACGGCCAGGAATCGAACCCCTGTCAGCATGCTTAAGGAACCCAGCTATCTACCAACTGTGCTGGGCTTTGTTGGTTCAATTATCATTTCTGCACAAGGTTTGAGCAAACTTATACTTCAAGCCAAAGGGCAATACCCACTCTTGGGAATTCAGTTCAATTTCCTAACCTATTTGAATTTCTACCTTTGGATTGTATCCTAAGATCACTCAATTTCTTTCATCTTCAACTCTGACAAGTAAAGAGTGGGCAATTCACAGAAATCAGAAGTAAATTATACACTTCTATTGCTACAAACAGAATTTCAGTTCAAAGCAAAGCAAATGCAGTCATTCGGGTGCTCCATGAATTTGCATGGCACCAAAGATAGTATGGTTTCCTAAAACATAACACTGATCTTTTCAATAAAAATCAAAATTATGCAAATGAGTATTTCATTTGAAAACCAAAGATTATGAGCTGATATCATCATTTGAGTTTTGTATGAACTTTCATGGCAATAGAGATATTAATTATGTAATATAACTTGCTAAAGAAGAAAAATACCAGCTTCCCCATAGGCTGCATCTGCAGGAGAGACCTTGGAGCCAACAGCAGCAGCACCAATGAGCAAAGTGAGAGCTAAACGGCGAGAGACTAAGCTACCATCATTATCTTGGAATGCTTGCTTCTGAGCCTTGCAAACAAGCTGGTTTGGCTTGATGTTTACCACTTGGCGCTGTGATGAGGATCTGGTAGGTGTAGTAAGGGCATGGTGGTGCAAGAAACATTGGGTAGAAGCCATTTTACTCTCTCTTTCACTCTCCTAGTCCTCTTAGCTCTGTGAAAAATGGACTATGGTAGGACTTGGAATTTAGTTTAGTAATTAGATGTTGGGGTGTGTTATGTGCCAATGAGAATGTGGCTAGTTTTGGATATTGGTTTTGGAAGTGGATGATTGGCAAGATTGGATTAGATTTTTGATGTGGGATAAGGTAGTAGAGGCTCTGATTGGTGCCACGTCCTACCACTTATTCTCATTTTCTTCATCATGCCATGGCCATTTTGGGACTTTGCTACACTTAGGACTTTGTCTTTGACTTGTGTATTCGTTCAAACACTGTTTAATATTTTCGTAAAAAACTATAATCAAGTACTTAACCGTGTTTAATGAAAAACGAGAAATGTACTCATTTTTCTGATTTTTTGTTTATTTTTAAAAATCTAATATTACTTTTTGAAGGTATAAAGCTACTTTTAACCTCATTGCCAGCATCTTAATAATGATTTTATATCACCTTTTCTATACATTCCTTTTTAAAAAAAAATAAAAATCAATTTTCGAATATGTTGCATAAAATCTTTAACTGATATATGATAAAGCTACATTAATTTCCTTTTAACTTTTTTAGAAAAAAAAAAAAAAAAACCCTCCCTACAGCTAATGAAATATGATAAACAAATGTTAGCCTTACTCTTGAATTTACCAAATTTTAACCCTTTTTTTTTTACAAAAAAAATTAACCTTTTTATATTTCAATCAAAGTTTATATTTGCAAATTGCAAGCTAATTATGAACTCTATACTTCTTGCAACATTAGTTTTATTTTTCTGCAGGTAAATGGATAAGAAATAAATAGCTGCTTTGTATTTTTCAATAATGTACCTTTCCTTTAAAAAATCATAATTAAGAAATATAAGAGGACTTAATATAAGTATAATAATTATTAGTGAGCCAAACAAGTATATGAATTGATTATCAATATTAATAATTAATTAATATATCTAATCATTATATAATACATATTATTAACTATATGTCTATTCATTATTATGTGATGTAAAAGAAGTGTACACAAAATAGACGATATCATATTCTATTTACATCTGTTTATTGGGGAATCAAAACACAAAATCCACTTAGGTAAGGTCTTATATTTAAATTTTTGTAAAACTAAAAAAAATTCTTTAGAAGAGGTGAGCTGGCTCCATAAATATAAATATTTTTGACTCGAACCAAATTACTTTCCGTAGATTTAAGATTATGAAGAAAACCCATACGACTCAGAAGGCTGTATATCACCGAAATGCGAATCAATCTTCCCATTCTGAAACAAGAAGACAACAAGGTTCACTGATCCACAATATAATTTTATTTATTTTTGGTAAATTATATACTTTTAATAAAGTGGGTTTTTGCAAGCCCATTGTGCCGTTACTCAAATAGAAGAATTTAATATGCTTCAGGTCCACCGAGGTTTTTGGTGTTCCTCTCACAACATTAATTTTCTCTTTTTTTTTTTACTCCTATTATTTTCTCACTTTTCTCATTTTACCTTCCTATTTACATTAAGAGACCACCTAAAAATAGTGATCCCGGATCACTTTAAATAACCTCTTACTCAAATCTGCTGACGTGGATTGCTGTAAACACTTACCTTAATTTCTGACGTGGAGGCTAATGTGGGTTCTAAAAAAAAAAAAAAAATAGTACAACTGATGCATTAAAAATTAAGTCTATCTATCATTTATTTTGTGATATATAGATAAAAAAATATTACATCATCTCAAAAAAGAGAAAATTAAATAACAACCGATAAGATGAAATGATATTCCTTATTCACGTGTTACAAAATAAATAATAGATACACTAAATGATAGATGCACTAAAAATTTATTCCTAAAAGCATAATATATGTACTATGTTCAAGATTAATAAAAGGGTTAAGTGCTCCTTTAGAAAACAAAATTATATTTCCAAAATAAATAAAAAAATCTACTCATCTTAAAGAAATAATTATAATATGTTTTTAAAAGTAAAATAAAATAAAATTATAGTAATCTCAAAAATCAAAATGACGTAGCAGCCTATTAACTCAAAATAATGATAAGAACTTATGCAATTTTTGGTTATGCGCGTCAAATGATAGGATCATTTTTTACAATGTTAATTACGTGCAAGTCATGGATGCGAGAAAGTGATCTGTGTCCTGAAGGCACTTCTTACTTTATTAAAAACATGTATTAAGTTGTTTATCCAAAATAAAAATTAAAAAAACACATGTATTAAGTACTTATTATGGTCCGAAACCACATGTTCGACATCCAACTTTATTAAATACGACTATTTTTTCCCCTCACATCATAAATAAGATGGATTTTGCGTAATCTTTGCGAATATATCTAGATTTTACTTGTGTCACTTAAATTCATATTTGTATAGTAAAACACCATCAAAACTTAATAGTTTATAGAACAATTTTTTGTACTTAATTCTCCAAAAATCATGGTGGAGCTATATTTTGTATCTAAAAAAAAATTTATCACCAAATTAGTCTTTAAAAATAAATTTGATAATACTTGGTCTTTAAAATACTAATTTAATAATAAAAATATTTAAAAATATAAAAGAGTGATATCTTATTTTTTCCAAGGACGGAGGGATTACTATGACTTACATTTATGAATGGGAAAATATTTTCTCATGTTGCATGAGAATTTAACTCTCATGTTAGTGATCCTTCGATTTGTGTGCAAAATTTTTCTTTTCTTTTTTTTTTAATAAAAATGAGATCCACCACTAGATGAGTCACAACATGAGAATTGAATTCTCATGCAACATGAGAAAATCAAATCCATATATTATTTGAGATGGGGCCATAAAAGATTAAAAAAAAAACTAACTCGTCAAGCTAGGCCCATTCCGTTTGACATTTAACGTGGCAGCCTAATTAGTTTCAAAACCATTGCAGAACATGGTCCGCACCCAAAACTTGCACATTGATTGAGTGCTTTAAGGATTCCCTTTTATTCTGGATAAAGCAATACTTTTTGGGGAAAAGAATTCTAATGTTTCTCCCACTTGTGATACATAAAAATGTGTGTAATAAATTTTATTTTATTTTAATTAAAAATGGGATTCATTATATCTTGTGTCTATAGTAGGAGAAAGAATTCTCTTGTTACATAAGAAAAAAGAGACCCATGCTTTATGAATTAAAAATTGTCTAAATAATTTTAATATTTTTAAAAGCCATATCATGAAAGTATCTTATTTTAAAATTCATATAAACATATTCTGAGGTTACTTTCTACTGAGTTTCTAGAAAATAAAAATATCTCACTTATGAAACATTTTTTTGTATTGATATTTTTTTCATATTTAAATATAAGAATTACTTTAAATATATTATCAATGCAAAACTCTTTGATACTTAGAAATAAACTTTAAAGTGTATGTCTACATGTAAGGCTTTTTGACCCTTATGGCCCTTATTTAATAAATAATTACTAATTTGACCCTCATTTTAAATTAATACGAAAATTTAACCTTTCCCACAAACATAACACCAATCTGCCCCTGTTTGACCGTTGACCACACATCCTACCCGGGTACACACCCACGTACCCGGGTATTTTTTGAAATTTCTTACCTACCCGGGTAGATAGGTGTGTACCCGGGTAGAGTTCTTCGTTTCTGGGCATACTTTGCATTACTTACCCGGGTATATAAGTGAGTACCCGGGTAAGTGTCGATCAAAAACCCCAATATCAATGGGTTTTGGCCATTGTTGCGTGATTTAGGTTTTTGTTCCCCAAATCTCTCTCCCTTGAGCTCTCTATTCTGAAAAATCACACATATAATTCATCTCATCCATCCATAAAGCTTGATCTTTGTAGGACATTGAGATTGCACCTCCACACACACATTTTGTTCTCAAAAATCCGAACCAACATCCAAAAACCCAAAACCTAGACCTAATTTTCGTGGGAAGGATGAGTTCAAGTCCAAACATGGTTCCTATAGTTATTTACTACAATGGAAGGCATTTTGAAGGTCCGAACGGTGTCCGATTTGAAGGAAAAACAAAACTGATGAAAATCAAAGTGGACACTACATGCAATGAACTGAAGCAGAGAATCCTCCAAAAAATGGGGTTAGAAGGCATCCATTCCATCCACCGCATGATAGCCAGGTTAGAGACTGTACTGGATATGGATACAATATACTACATTGGTAATGATATCAATGATGACTTGCATGGAGGTTGGAAGTTAGGAGATCCATTATTTGTGCAACAAGAATTTGGATCCAAACCTGAAATGCAACATGCTGTGAATATACATTATATGAAGGGGCGCAGGACAGCCATAGTTGAAAAAAAGCGACGAATCAAGATTTGTTATGAAGTGTAAAAACCATGCTGACGGTTGTCCCTGGTATATGAGGGCAATTAAGCCAAAGAAGGGAGCTAACTGGGTGGTCCGTAAATGGGGTCAAGGGCACACATGCCTAAATCAGGGCCTGTCACAGGATCATAGACAGTTGGATTCAGATGTCATTTGTGCGGCTATAATGAGTACGTATTCTACTGTGTACTTAATGATTTAGTATAATTGAGAATATGTTAAAGTTATATTTTTTTTCCAGATATGTTAAAGGAAGATCCATCCACAAAACCAGCTCTAATACAAGAGAGGATACATGGAATATATGGATACAACATAACATACAGAAAGGCCTGGAAGGCAAAAATGAAGACGATTGTTAAGTTGTTTGGTGACTGGGAGAAATCGTACGGATTCTTGCCCAATTGGTTGACGTATATGACGCAGGTGAATGTGGGTTCTGTGTTCAAACTTGATACAAATCAATGTTTTGACGAACGTCGGGTTTATACAGACGGGGTTATATTTCATAGGGTTTTTTGGACATTTCACCAATGCATTGAGGCATTCAAATATTGCAAACCTATAATTCAAATTGACGGCACTCATCTGTACGGGAAGTACAAAGGAACTCTATTGATTGCTACATCTCAGGATGGGGATGGATATCTGCTTCCTATTGCCTTTGCTGTTGTTCCTCCAGGTGAGAGGTTGGAAGATTGGTCTTGGTTTCTAAGCCTTTTACGTTTTCATGTCACACATAGGCACGGTATTTGCCTAATATCCGATCGTCATCGAAGCATCATTAGGGCGGTCAAAGATCACGCTGGATGGCAGCCTCCATATGCTTATCATGTATTTTGTCTACGTCACATCGGAAGCAATTTCAATTCCCACTTTAGGAATGTGGAATTGAAGAAAACGTTGATGAAATTAGGTAATGTATCAATTTTTGTGATGCCTAATAAATGCAAATTCAATTCCCGCTTTATAAATCCATTATAAAATCGTAACTAACCAATTGTATTTGTGGCTTCATTTTTTTCCAGGGTACACATGTTCAAAGATCAATTTTGACATTCGATACAAGGAATTTATCGAGAACAATCCTGAAGTGGCTTCATGGTTGGATGCGATTCCAAAAGAGCAATGGTGCAGGTCGTACGATGAGGCAGGATGTAGGTTTGGTCATATGCCAACCAACCTATCTGAGTGTGTGAATAAGGTGCTTCGTGGAGCACGTAATCTACCAATAACTGCATTGGTGAAGATGACATTCAGTAGACTCGTTGAATATTTCGTCAAGAGACGTGAAGCCATTGATAAAGATATCTCACAAGGAAGGATAATTTCAAAGAAGGTTGAGGCAGCTTTGGAAAAAAATGATGAATTGGCCGGCACTTATCGTGTGAGGATATATGATAGTTCCCTATTACTGTTTGAGGTTGAGGATGCCTACAATCAATCTACTCACGAGGTTGGTGACACCATGAGAGTTGACTTAATCAATCGTAAATGTCAGTGTGGTAGGTTTACAGCAAGGAGGTATCCCTGCAGCCATGTTTTAGCAGTTTGCAAGGCAGCCAGGTTAAACCATTATGATTATGTGGATGATATTTTTAAAATCCCAACCATTTCTAAAGTATATGCTGAACACTGGTTTCCTATTGGCAATGAATTGTTGATTCCATCTGTTATTGGGCCTACTGTAATTCCGGATTCACGGTTGGTACGTGCAAAAGGAAGACCAAAGTCTTCAAGGATTCAGAATGAAATGGATTGGGTTGAGTCTCAACCGACGAGCAGTCAGAGCAGATGTAAGCATTGCAAGCAAGTTGGACATAACATTCGTACATGTCCATTGTGACTAAGACAAGCATGATCATTAGTACTTTGTTTTGTAATGACATTTACTATTTAAGTATTGTTTTGTTTGTAATGACGTTTATTATTTACATATTATGTACTCGTTGCGTATTGTGCATTCCGAATGCAAACCATACCCATTTACCCCTTCCCCAAGTCAGTTAAGGTAATTGTATTAGGGTGCAATACAAAAAAAGTTTGAAAAATGGCCAAAACAGAGGCTGGCCCTGCATAACCAACTGATCTACCCGGGTAACCTGTACTGGTGTACTCGGGTAGCATGTACCCGGGTAAACCAGTACAGGTTACCCGGGTAGATCAGTTGGTTATGCAGGGCCAGCTTCTGTTTTGGCCATTTTTTAACCCTTTTTTTGTTTGTTCTGTAATACCCACATACAATATAACTTGGGGGTGGATTGATTTCGTACAAATAGGCAACCGGAAGCATAATGTGCGCCAATCAAAGTTTAAACTTAGACAAGTACGAATTTGCAGGAAATGAAAATTGCATCCAACCGCGAAACACTTCTGTCCATCTGGTTCCGCAACTTGTCCGTGCTCTGTCTATATCCTCTAAAGTCAGTAGACAGTCTCCACATGGATGCCATGACATCATCAAGTGTCCATCCACCCTCGGGAGGAGCTGGTGGTCGCCCTCTGCGGGTGAGACGTGTCTGTCCGTCATCAACCTCATCATCATCATCGTCGTCATCATCAAGGCCTGTAGTAAAAACCAAGAAAAGTAAAAATGTCACATTAAAAAAAAAAATCAAAACAAGTATGCATAATGGCCATAAAACCAAACACATCACCTGCAAGTGCATCCTCCATCTCAGCATCGTGGTGGACTGGGATCTCAGGTGGTTCTGGTGCCTTCTTCCAGTACCAGGGACCCGCTCTGCTCTGCTGGATCCCACACTGCTTCAGCAGTCTCTCACCAAATATGACATTCCACCCTGTGGCGACCTTAAAGTTCTCTATCGCCATAGGCACACCAAATCTGTGTAGGATCTTCTGCACCAGGAATGCAAAAGGCAATTCAGCCTTCTTCGACTTGGCAGCCTTCCACATCAATATGCAGATGTAATGCCTCCAGTTCACCTCCCTGCGGTGGAGGAGGGCCCACAGTATAACAAAATCTCCTTCCAGCACCTTCGAATGATTATGCGGGCGCTGAAAAATAATATGTGTGACCACATAATGGAGAATACGAGCAGAAACCGACAAGTTGCTCACAGGATAATGAGAAAAATGTCTGGCCTCGGCGTCTGCCCTCCTGGTCTCTGTGACAATGGTCTCCCTGTCATAATCACCAAAGATATGATGGTTGTCTCCATCATATATGGCTGCTCCTGTGACAGCATCAAAATCATATCCCAGGAGCTCTGTCCAAATGGGTGCAGTCATGACGATATCAATCCCGCAGACACGGGAAGTCAGCTCGCCATTCGCATAGCCAAGGTTCTGGTAGAAGGCTCTCACCATCACCTCCGAGTAGGGGCATCTCATCTCCGCAAGCACAATTAAATGTGTATCCTCAAGTAACGACACAATTTCAAAATTCTCCAAATTGAAGAAGGCCGAATCCAGTGATTTCGGCTAGCAGATCTTCCTGCTCATGAAATATTTGACATACTTTTCGTGGGCAGCTACATCGTCATCAAACAAATAACCGAACGGCAAGTCCGGAGCCTGACTCGCACCAGCCTACGGCTGAGAGGATGACGACCCGTCCTGTCGCCGCTTGCTTCTTCGCTCGTTTTCCACCAACGGCAGCTTTGAGATGCGTCTGGCACTCATTTCGTCACACAACTAAACTGAAAAAAAAATGCCAACATCAGAAATATAAACATACAGATTAGGGTTAGGGTTAGGGTGAGGCAGATTGGTTAGGGTTAGGGTTAGGGTTTAGGGTGAGGCAGATTAGTTAGGGTTAGGGTTAGGGTTTAGGGTGTAGGGTGAGGCAGATTGGTTAGGGTTAGGGTTTAGGGTTTATGGTGAGGCAGATTGGTTAGGGTTAGGGTTTAGGGTTTATGGTGAGGCAGATTGGTTAGGGTTAGGGTTAGGGTAACACATACAAGGGTAACACATACAAATTGATAAAATTATTCGGTCTAAATGCAATAATATAAACGAAAATACAATGAATTGATAAATTTACAAATGAGGGAGGGATATATGGAATCAAATCAATCAAACGAAAAAAAAATTACCTTAAATCGATTACAATCAGTGGAAGGCAGAGAGGATCACACACTGATGATCAGAAACCACAACAATTTGTGCAAGATTCGACCTTCAAATCGCACCTAATATGCCTCTCAAAGCAGCTCTACTCGGGTACCCCTTTGTGGGTTTTGCCGAATGGGGCTGCTGGGCTATATAAAATGCATTCTGGTCGATACTTACCCGGGTACACACTTATGTACCCGGGTAAGTAATGCAAAGTATGCCCAGAAACGAAGAACTCTACCCGGGTACACACCTATCTACCCGGGTAGGTAAGAAATTTCAAAAAATACCCGGGTACGTGGGTGTGTACCCGGGTAGGATATGTGGTCAACGGTCAAACAGGGGCAGATTGGTGTTATGTTTGTGGGAGAGGTTAAATTTTCGTATTAGTTTAAAATGAGGGTCAAATTAGTAATTATTTATTAAATAAGGGCCATAAGGGTCAAAAAGCCCTACATGTAATGTCCCTCTAATTTGGGTTTTTGACCAAAAAAAAAAATGCAAATTTCAAAAAAGTCCACATGTTTAGTTCGTTGACCAAATATTTTACCGGACTAATGTAGGAAGATGCGTTTCAGGTGATTACACATTTAGACGCGCACCTGACACATGCGCGTTTCTGACAAATCTGAACATGTATGTACCAGGTATGTGTCTAAACACGTTTGTATCAAGTGCGCGTTTCTGACAAGTGACGAGCACAGTACCAAGATGAGTCATATTCAGGCACACATTCCATGGCATAGTCGCGTCACAACCAGAAATGCGCACCTGGTACATACGTGTTTAGACACATACCTGGTACAGACATGTTCAGATTTGTCAGAAACGCGCATGTGTCAGGTGCGCGTCTAAACGCGTAACCACCTTAAACGCGTCTTCCTGCATTAGTCCGGTAAAACGTTTGGTCAACAAACTAAACAAGTGGATTTTTTTGAAATTTGCATTTTTTTTTGTTAAAACCCCCTCTAATTTATCTTATTATCAAACGCAGAGAGAAAATAATCTCATTTAAAAAGGTTTATAAAATAATACACACAGGTGACTTATTAATCAAATATAATTTTTACAAAGAGTAAGGATGTTCTAACTATCAGAAATTCTCACTACTAACTTATTATCCATCACATCACCATTGGATCAAAGAGAGAATATTAACAAGTTTTTGAAGATAGAGAAAATATTAATCTAATAGTGATTAAATAGGTAATAAGTTGGTAGTTAAAAATTTTGGTAGTTAGAATATCTCTCCTCTTTTACAAATGAGCTATCAATAAATTTTAGGAAAATAATTGTCTTATGTCACATAAGGTAATTGTCGCATGTAGCACACTCATAGAATCTTGTGCCTATTTGCTTACCAAAATAAAAAATAAAAAATCTTGTGCCCATTTTTTCTTTTTACTTCTTATTTTTTTTAAAAAAAATTATGTGTCCCATAACTTTATTTCACCCACATAAGTACATATTTTATGTGACATAAGATTAATAACTCCGTGATTTTTATTTTTTCTTGGTATAACCTGATGGTATCCTCGTTCAACCTCCTTCGGTCACCTTATCCTCGGGGTGCGGCCTTGCAGGCTAGCCCTTCATTGGAACAACGTGTGCATTGAGCTTCGCTACCGAGGAGGAAGACACATCCTCTGACCCCAAAGATTTTCCAAGAATTTATTTGAGACATGATTTGAACCCCTGACTCAAACAAATTATTGGGAGTCCAATTGCCAACTTGAGGGTTATAACTCCCTAAATTTTAATTAACAACTATTGAATCTACATCTTTTTAGCTATGTTGCTGGATAGGTAAAAAATTGAATGTATATATTTTTTAAAAGAAAATCAATTATGATATTTTTCTAATAAGGTCCTTTTAGGAACATTTTTTTTAATAAGAAAAATAGAGGATAGGAGGTTGTATTAGAATATACCACAAGCCTAAATAGTTAAATTTTAGAGTTTGAAAATAATCTACATCAAACGCAACTGAGTTACTACTAGGGGTATTGACTATTGAGTTCAAATTGAGTCTCAAGTAAATTTTGAAAAATCTTTAAGATCAGAGGACGTGCTTTTTTTCTTTGATGAAGAATTAATTCCATCATTTTTTGGTAGCGAAATTTAATACACCTATTATTTTCTCAATTTTTTTGTGGCATAACCTAATGCACCCATTATTTCCATGAAAAATACTCTGAAAACAAAGGGTACCGCCTTCTTTGCAATCGTACTCATAAAACAAGAGCTTGAAAGAGTATAATATCGACTTAATTTGGAATGAAAATAAAGTTGACCTACGTGGACTACAGTTTACTAACGGAGTTTGTGGTAACACTCATTTATAGTTATTATTGTTATCATTATTTGAATAAAAATCTCATTGTCAGTTTACCTGTAAGTAATGTTACAAAAAACGATCCGACTCGGGCACTCGGCCATTTGATGGGTTGATTTTTAAATTGGATCCGTAATCAGTCCGATTTAAATATTGAACTGATCATACATGAAATCGATGAATTGGTCTTAAACTGCATTCAATCAATATTAAATCAGCACCCATTTTTTTAAAAAATATTACTTTTATGAAATTTTAGATAAAATACTTAAAAAAAAATGCCACTAATGAGATTGAACCTAGAACATATAGATTATATTTTATATCACTTACCATTAACCTAATTCTAATTATTAGCTGCAAGACTTCTAATTTTATATTATTATATTTTATTATATATATTTAATTTATAGAGTCTGAATAAGTGATCCAGCTTACTAATTCAACCGATAAATCCATCAAAACCCATTCCTGAACCGGCTCTGTGTACGACAGTCACTATCAAAAATTCCAAAATGAGAAGAGTAGCGTAGGTGTTCACGTGTTCACGTGTATTTTGATTTTTAGTCTGCAAAATAAAGGTGGTTGCTCAATTATCATTATTTATTATTATGTCCCCACTCCCACTTATTTGTTTTTTATTTTTCAGATACTGTTATCTTTTTTTTATTTTATTTTTGGTAATTGCTGTTATCTTCACTCATCCTCTCCCTTATTTCTGCCATTAATCAGAAGCAGCTCTCTCTCTCTCTCTCTCTCTCTCTCCACTACTACTTCGCTTCAACTTCCCTCTACTCACTCTGGTTTGTGAATGAAACCATTAACTTCTCCTCTGTTATTTCCTTTACTTTTTTTTTTTGTTAAATTATTTTGGCTGCAATTATTTGATGATTCTTACTTGATATTGATACCTCTTTTGGTTCGTGCTTTCAATTTTGCTTCTTGTGATTTTTGTTTGTCGAGTGTGAGCTGTAAAATTCACTGAACTACTTCGTAGTTAGGTGTTTGCTGGTGTTTGAGGGAGGGATATAAACATTGAATTTCTTTGTTTATTGATCTATGTGATATGTCAAATGTGCTTCCTTTATACTTCTGAATTGTGGGAAAAAAAAAGAAAAACTTGCAGTACCCCTTTTTCTTTTGGGCTTTCCCAATTTTATAATTTTCAAAAGAATTTTCTTTTTCCTTTTTTTATCAGTGATGACTCATTAACTTTTCTTTTAGGCTAGATATCATTTTTTTTTTATTTTTTATTTTTTTTTCCTTCTCACTTTTTGGTGTTTTGTGGCTTCTCAAGTCTGGACATATATGTAAGGACATGGGTTTTGTGACCTGCAAGAATGATTTTCCATGGCTGTGGTTCTTTCCCTTCTCTCCTTACCACCAATGAAAAGTAATTGCCATTGCTGGTTTGACCTAGGATAAGTTTTGGGAGTTTTCTTATTGTCTGTTCTCCATTATGGTTTGTGCTTGCATATTATGATATGAAATTAGTGCCATGAAAGTGTAGCTATAATATTGATTGAGCATGTAAATTTAAGTTTCTGAATTGTCCATTCAAATTCAGGAATCAGGGGTACACTGGTTCTTTTCATGTTTTTTCCCCCTCCTATCATGAAGACCAGCCTGTGATGTGTGTATTGGTTTAGTGATAATAGGCCTAACTTAAACCAGTTGGTTTATGAGAGAGATGGATGAAGTGTTTGTATGGATGTCCTGTTTCCCAACGTAAACATGCTCACATAGGCTGGGTGTGGGTGTGGGTGTGGCGGTAGGATGGTGTAGACTAACACCTAAGCGTCCACTGTCTCCAATAGTTTCAAATGCAGGAGGAGAAAATGGTTCGGGTTCTAGAAATGGTGGCAAAAAGTCTTGTTCCCATGTCTGAGTAATTATGTGTGTTGTGATTGGGGATGTATTTGTGGTTTTGTTGATTGGTTTATTAGTTTTCTACTTGCTTAGGATGAAGCTATAGCAGTTAACCAGGGTCGACAGCCCAAATGCCCTAGTCATTCACGCTTGGCATTCTGGATCAGATAATGAAAGTGTGAAGATAATAGTTTGTGGTGTTAGTGAAACCCAAACCATAGCCAACAGTGAGGCAGAAGATATTCAAATGGTTGCAAGTCCAAAAGAATGTCACTAACAATTTCAGTGAGAAAAACATATTGGGACAGGGAGGTTTTCAAACAGTTTATAAAGAGTCTAGAACAATAATTGGAAAGGGTGCCCCAGAGTTTAAGTCTGAAACTGCTATTTTGATAAAATTTTGCCACTAGCATCTTGTTGCTATTCTGGGATACTTTTTCAATAGGAATGAGAAGCTTCATGTGCATGAGTCCATGTCTCAAGAGGTGCTAAGTAGGCATTGTTTTTACTGGCCATATGAAGAAATTAAACCACTGGTGTGGAATGAAGATAAACCATAGCCTTAGATGTGGCAAAGCGTTTTGAGGACCTCCATGGCTTGGCCCATCAAACCTTCATACAAAAGGACTTAAAACCTTCAAACATTTTCCTTGGTGATGATATGAAGGCAAAGGTTGCATATTTGGTCTAGTGATTCTCGTTTCTATCAAGGCTTTTCCTTCTAGATCAAGACGCACTAGACCAAAATCTGCAACCTTTTCCTTTATATCATCTCCGAGTCCGAGGAAAATGCTTGAAAGTTTTAAGTCCTTATGTTTGAAGGTTTGATAGGCCAAGCCAAGGAGGTACTCAACACCCCTTGCCACATCTAAGGCAACGGTGAATCTTTTATTTCACTCCAGTGGTTTGGGTTCTTCATCTAGCCAGTTAAAAAAGATGTATTCATTCACAGGAGGTTTCTCATTCCCATCCAAGCAGTAGCCAAGATGAGCAACAAGATGCCAGTGGCAAACCTTTGTCGAGACAGCAATTTCAAACTTAAATTCTGCTTCACTCTTCCTAGTTATTACCCCAGACTCCATTCTTTTTCCTGCAATTCTTGTACCATCATAAAGTTCACCGTTATAAACTATTCCAAAACCTCCTTGTCCCAATATATTTCTCTCTGAATTTGTTAGTGACATTCGTTTGACTTGTATAAAAATTACCATCTTCCTGCTTCAACCATTTGAATATCTCCTGCCTTACTTTTGGGTATGGTTTGGGTTGAAGCAGTAAACTTGGTAAAGGTGAAACACAAAACCACTCCCCGTTAAACCCGACTAGCGAGTGTGGGGTGGAGGAAATCCTTGTACACAGCGTTACCCTTGCATAATTGCAAAGAGGCCGTTTCCTGGCTTCAAACCCATGAAGGAACAGTTTTACCACTGCTCTGGTTCGTCCCCTTTTTAATTGTGACACAGACTGGCTAAATTAATTAATTGTGACAGTTGTTTCTTTTGACTTCTTTCATGTTAGAAGGATATAACTTTTTGTCCAATATTGTGAATTGAAGTTAGCAATATGATCCCTTCTTATGTTGTGGTTGAGGAAGGAAAAAAAAGAAGAAAAGAACCGTAAATGGTGATTGATGCTGCCATGGTGTTATGCATAATAGCTATTTCATACACTGCTTAATGATGTTCTTTTTGTTCTTAGAAGTACAGGAACAATGTCTGACAAAATCACAGCTGAAAATCTTCTAAACACTCTCGTGGAAACAATTGCTGAGAAGAAAAAATCTGTATCATTCTTTGAGGAAGAGAAGTCAGACTCAGTGAGCTCCCAATTCAATAGACTCTTTGGACGCCAGAAACCTGTGCACCATCTTTTAGGGGGTGGAAAATGTATGGTAGTTTAGTCAATTTCCTGTAAAATCCACCATATGGATCTCCACTTTTAAAACTTTTTCCCCTTTGAATGATGTAGCTGCTGATGTCTTGTTGTGGAGGAACAAGAAGATCTCTGCTAGCATTTTAGCAGCTGCAACTGCTATATGGGTGCTTTTTGAATGGCTTAATTATAATTTCCTAACTCTTTTATGCTTTGCTCTGGTTCTTGGCATGCTTGCGCAGTTTCTTTGGATAAATGCTTCTGGCTTGTTGAGCAGGTTATCCAAGCATATTTAGATCTCTTTTTTTGTTGCCTAATTTTCTGTAAATGTGTTATACAATTATACAACTTTAATTATGTACGCTTTGTTCTCTGTGGTTACAGAAAGCCCTCTAAAGTTCCCCGATTTGTTCTCCCAGAAGATTTCTTTGTGAATATTGCAACTGCAGTTGGTACTGAGGTTAACCGTGGTTTGAGGTTTCTTCAAGATGTTGCATGTGGAGGAAACCTGAAGCAATTTCTTATTGTATGTTTGCTTGCTTTGGTATTTTTATTTATAATCCAGATTCATGCTTAAAACATAGCTTACAAGTTACACCAATTTTTCAGCTTATGAACCTGAGTATTTACTTCAGTTCTTGTTTCTCAATGAAATTCTTTTTTGTTGTTGTTTGCTACAACATCTTTCATTTGTGATAAGTTATTGATATTTGTCATGGAAAATGGCAACTGTTGGCTTGTCGTTTGAATCTCTAGTATGATAGGCTGTATTTTTAAACTGAAAAAATGCAAAAAGAGATAAGTTTCTTGCATTTGTGGGAACATGTCAAGTCAACTAAATCTTATGTTACTGTCGCTTTAAGAGTCATTTGGTGTTAAGCTGTCTGACATGGCAATAATCAATCAATAAGTATAGAATGTGTTGTTATGCCTGATTATGTCACTTTGTCGTTGCTAAAGATGTGAACATCACCGTGCAAGAGAATGTTGGCGGGAGGTATGATATACTGATGTACACTGAATTGGGGAAACAAGGATTTTAATATTCAAGGGTCAATAAATGGCTTTGTTGTTTTACTTGGTTTGGAGTATTATATGACAACTAATCAATGTTGGTGGTTCTATTGAGTATCTTGAATGCACAACCATGATGATGCACTTTCTACTTTGCCATAAGTTATATAGCTTGTTTATAACCATTTATACACCTTATTATTATTTCATTTTTAATCGTTTGTAGCAGAGAAAAAATATCTGTACTTTTCTGTGGAATTTGTCATAATGGTTAAAACATCCCCAGGTTGTATTCGGATTATGGGCTGGTGCTGTGATTGGGAGCTGGTGCAATTTTGTGACTGTCCTGTATATTGGTGAGAGACCTGCTTTCGTTTCTTCTGTTGATAGAATGTCTTAACCAAAATGTTTTCTTAAATTATTAATTAAGTAGACGAAGTTTGAAAGATATTTTTCTAATTTCAACTAATAATATCAAATGTTTTCTCCCTAAAACGTGAATATTTGAAATTATAGAAATTGTATTATATTACCATTTCTTGAGTGGTAAAGGCGTGAAGCCAACCTTATAATATGCTTGTAAGATGGATGCTAGGGATGATCAAAACAACATATTAATTGTGAAGGTCATATAATTTGTCTGCACCACTACTCTGTAGTCTAGAAAAGCATTCGAAACATGTTAAATTCCTGTTAAGATGCAGAGGTTAGGGAGTTTGGACAGTGTAACATGATACACACATGCAAATGTACTCCTTGTTAAGTGTTCTCTGACATAATACACCATCTCAAGAGCCGAATCTTATTGGGGAACAATGTATTAGTCAATGCTGATGTATATTGTTTTGATCTATTTCTTCCCAAAGTTCAATTGGATGCTATGATACCTTTTAGAAGCTCAACAATGATGTTTTTCCTTCTAGTTTGTTTTTTATGTCATACTTGATTGGTAAAACTCATATTGTAATGTTCTAAGGTTTTGTTGCTGCACATACACTCCCTGTTCTCTACGAAAGGTATGAGGATCAAGTTGACAAATTTGTGTACAAGGTCTTTGATCAGATGCGAAATCAATATCAGAAGCTGGATGCTGGTTTGCTTAGCAAAATTCCCAAGGGAAAGCTCAAAGGAAAGAAATTTGAATAAATTCATCCTTATGTAAATGGTTTGATTTTTATTACCCATTTCTCAGTTATGATGGCAATTGGGAAAGCCTGAAGGAAGTAACTAGTGAAAAAAATATTTCTGACATGGTTTTTATTAGGACACAATTGCAATTATTGCTTCTGCTTTGGCTTTAATATTTCCTTTTTCTATGATGTGGTCTTCAAAATTTGTGCTCTCATTATTTGACTGGGAAGGGTCTTTATTAACGACTGCTGCAGGCCGAGTTTAATATTCTCCCAGGTGTAAAATAGAAATCAGATACAGTTAAGGAAACAGATAAGAACACTTGCATGCAAATGGAAAAACTCTTTAAAGTGAGTTTGTCTGTACAATGCACAATGGTCTATCCACCCTTAATTCAAAGTACATTGTGATTTTTTTACCTCATTGAAATTTAATGTGAATACATATTTACTTGTGCACTTTAGGTAAGTTAACTTTAAAGAAACTTTTTTTTTTTTTATAAAACAGATGCTTGAAAGATTTAGTGGTTCTCAATTTGGTAGCATAATTTTTAGTTTTCCCAATTTAATCTTTCTTATTTTTTTAATTTAATTTTTTTTGTATGTGAAAATCCTTGAATGTTTTAATTTGTTTCTTTTGGGCATTCCATACAACTGGAATAACTCAAGCCCAAGACGCTTTAGACGTGTTAAAAGGCCGAATTGAAGCAAATTAAAAGATTGAAGGATATAATTTAGAAAATTGAAGTTATGGAAACCAAATTGAGAAAAAGATTCCTTCGTACTTAGGTAGAGTAAGTTTTGTCGAAAGTAGAAAATCAATTGTATACGCTAATTGTGGAAAGCCACGACCTGAAAAGTCTAAAGGAAAATAGCGTCTTAAGTCCTAGAGGTGTTTCTTGGAGAGTTAACCACAAACCAACACGTTTATCATGATACTTAGGTTCAACCTTTGACACTAACTTTGCACTTTGTTGATAGTCTTTAATAATCAGAGACTGCAGTGCAGTGAGGTCCATGAGCATCATCCGTTGCTACTGTTTTTTTTTTTTTTCAATAGTTGTTTGTATAGTATATTATAGTTTACGCATGAACATTGATTCTAAAAGGTTAAAGATCTATGAAGTTTTATCATAACAAGTTTTTAAACTCGGTGCAAGAAGCTGTTCAAATTATTTTAAGGGTTAAGTTTTGTCATTTTAAATGATATAACTCTGTGTCATTTTTTAACCAAATTATGTCATTTTGGTGTACTTTTAACATTTTTTTTATAAAATTGAAAAAGAGAAAGTGGTAGAGAAATAATACAAAAACACAACAAAACCACATAGTTTTATTAAAAATGACACAAAGTTATGTTATTTAAAATGATAAATACTTTTCCCTTATTTTTTCAAAAGTTTTCTTAATGAAATTTTGATTATAACACAAAATAAGATAAACTGCTAAGATAGGAAAAAAGCTGAGAATTAAGCCGAGAAGTAAGATGCAATTCTAAAGCACTCATAATAATATTTTTTTAAATAAATCAAACTATATGCAATATATATTATGCTCACAATATAATTTAAAAATATAGTTCGACTTTGTACCTTCCACGGAAAAGAAAAATCTCCATTTAAGAATTTTTTTTTAATTTTTTCTGGAAATTATTTTCATATCAAATTGCATATGCAAAAGGCAAATCCAATAAATTATGGTGGGGAGGTCAACATTTAGTATTTAGCCCACGAGGAATATTATATTTACAAACTTTTTTTATTATAAACTTACCAACTATATTAAGTATGACTTGTGAGACTTCACTCAAGAGTGTACGATCGGTCAGATATAGTGTAATTTGTAAGAGTTTGTAAATAAAAAGTTTATAAATATAATAGCGCATATATCTTACAATATTATTAGGTGCCTCCAGAATGAGCATAAGCTAGAAAAGGACTGAATGTCATTACTCAGGTATAATAAAAAACTCATTCTAAATAAAAAAAATCGTATGCTTTTAGATTGAGCAAAACATATAGTCCACAGAACCAGATAACACGAATAAGCTATTATTAAGCTGAAACTTGACCTATAAAAAAATGTACATATAAAGTCTCTGCTTTAGAGCCATATACCTATTTGAAAAGTCACGAGGGAAATAAACAAGCACACCCTTTTCCTGTGTGTACACGACATCACAACATTATTTGACCATATCATGTCGCGTAAAGACCTTAACCCTTAGGGGTAATTACATTAACCTTTTTGTAAGATGTTTGGGATATAACATTCCAGGTCATCCACATGTGCATGTGACAATGAAACTCAAGCGTGTGTGCAAACTCTTAACTCCACGTGTTGAATGCGTTCTGCAACAAGAAGCCATGAGCTTTGCTCAAGTTTTGGGCCCTCACTGTCCATTAGGGAAAAATGTATGGAGAGAAACCTCACCAACTCATCCATTCCCTCCTTTGCACTCATAAACAATGTCACATTCTAACAACAAAACAAAACACAAAAAAGCCTTATTGGTAGCACACAAATATAGAAAAAAGCAAAACTTATCTTTCAGTATATATTAAAAGTTTCCCCAAGTTTCATTTTCTTTTAATTTTCCAAGTGTATAAATGACGTGGGTTGAAGACTCATGACTTCATCTTCAGCAGTTTACAACTGAGGTAGTGTGTATTTTGTAGTGTGATTCTGTCATCTGTTCTGCAATGGTGGTCTCTAGTTGCATGGAATCTGGTCTGCACATGTTTCTCACGGGCAATGATGGGGCTGCAACTGAATTCCGAAGCTTATGCATTCAAAATGAAGGTGATGACGACGACGATGACGACGATGATGATATTGATATAGCACCAGCAGCATAATTGATTTGGTACCATATATCAGTATATTAGGAGGAGGTACTGAGGGATGAAGAGTTATAGACTTTCTTTCCTTGTAGAATAAGAGATGGAGTATTTATATATAGTTATATAATCTGTGTAAGCTTCTTCTCTAGTCTTGCTTACATCTGTTTTTTCTGGAATTTATGTTAGTATAGATAGTAGTAGTGTTTTGTTTACATCCTTATTTTTGTGACGTAGAAGAATATGAAGTTTTTTTAGTAATTAAGGTTTAAATCCTCCCTGCCTTTGACTCAATATTATCTGAGTATATATGTGAGTATTATATATACATATATTTAATTTGACTATTAACATGATATCAGATAATTATAATTTTTTTTCTTTCGGTTGATTACAGGCATATATACTTGTTATGGGCTGAAAACAAATTATGATGTATTTGACATGTGAACCGCCAATTATAAATGGTTTTCTTTAATTAATTAACTCTATCCGATTAAGAGTTTGCAATGTGTATCTCCCAGTTTTTTTTTTTTTTTTTTCTGTTGAACTGTGGTTGGCAGAATCAAATTCAGGGAACTTACTCATCAGTCTAAATGGTGGCTTTCATAATTTAGCAACGTATAAAAGTACAAAATTTAAATCAAGCTCGTGCAAAGAAGAAAATTAATCAAAGGTTGTGACAATTGCTAAGCCATCTTCTATTCTTCTTTCCAAATGATAGAAAACCAGCGATCCCCTTCAATCACAAAGCACAATCCTATCAACATGGAAGAAATATATAAGCGGAAAAAGGAGTAGAGGGGCGTTGCCACCAACAAAGCACTCACACGCAAATGTTTTAAAACAATGCGAGTTGGACACCCACATCCTCCGACACATGATCGACATGCCATTAATATTTTGGGATAAGCCGTCAACACTCCGATACGTTCCATCATGTGTCTGACACACTATCAATATTTTAGAACACGCGGTCGACGCTACGATAAGCAGTCAACTTTTTTCAACACTCGTTCGATACATTTTTTTAGATCTAAATTTTATTTTATTAACTAAACATGAAAAAATAATTTATAAATCAATTTTTTTCTGTTATGGAATTTGATATCAAAATTTAGCAAGGCACGAAAAATTATATTTGCTTTATATTTATGTTATGAAATTTGAATATTTAATTAATTATATGACTTATTATATGCTGTTATATATATTAAATATAAATTATATTATATATATTAAAATATTATTTAATATCAAAATGTATTCTAACGTGTCGAAATATAACATTTTTTTTTTAAAATATATCGGCATGTTGTATCGTGTCCTCTATCAGTGCCTATGCAACATGGTTGCAACTAATACTTTGCATGGCAATATTGACAAAATATTTCGGATGTGGTTTGATCTATCTTGAGAGTATCCTAATCATATATTGTTTTCTTTTAAACCTCTATAATTAATTTTTAGTTTTATTGTTTGCTCCTCGGCTTTACTCCAAAAGCTATACATGGCTTAAAAAGATCCGGTTGAGAAAGAGTTAAAAAGACCTTATAGAATTATTTGGGGTTATCTCAAAATATAAAAGCTTCCGCTTGAAAAAAAGG
The DNA here is from genome assembly GCA_032173675.1 of Gastrolobium villosum. NCBI lineage: Eukaryota > Viridiplantae > Streptophyta > Magnoliopsida > Fabales > Fabaceae > Gastrolobium > Gastrolobium villosum. Next base: position 92,683 of record JAVKPL010015417.1, on the reverse strand, counting down.
ATATAAACGTACCATTATGTAGTTTTATACGGTATTATTAAATTTGTACTGGTCATCAACTAAGTCCGGATACCTTGTTAATAGATCACGAATTAAATTTACATAAATTTAATAAATATATAAATAAAATTAATATAATAACAAGAGTAATATGATTTAGTGGTTAGTATTACATTATCTCATTCAGGTCTCAGGTTCTCCCCAATATAAATACCATACTCCTCGATAAAGAGGCGTGTTGATCATTCCTTACACTCTCTTGCTGTTCTTTTGCTAAATTTCAGTCTCACACAGTTAATCTGTGCTTTTACCATACACTATTAATATTAAAGGGATATTTTTAAGGCGATTATTTTAAGATACCTAGAAAAATGAAGGTGAATTTTTAAAAAGATCACGTTTGATAGTACATTTCAAAATAAAATTCTTGAATTTCATTTTATGTGTAAAATTTAAATCAAAATACTACTAAAAAATACCATTTAAAGGGTGGTATTATTACTTTTCCAAGAAGATGAAAACTCAACCGCGAAAAGCCGAAAATTGTGACAAAATTACTGCTGAGTATGAAATTAACACAAAAAAACAGCAGCTATGAGTGACTTGAAATTAACACAAACCACATCTGCTGACAAACAAAAAAATCCAGGTGAGATTAACACAAACCAAATCTGAAGCGATGAGTGAGGCAGACAAAATAAAATAAAATGAGTGAGGCAGGAAAACGTTGAAAAACAAAATAAATCTGCAGCAATAGGAACACTGACCAAAATATCAATTTTTGGTAAATTTTTTATTCAAATGCCACGCGAACAGTATTATTTACCAGACTTGCATGTGGCATAATTCGCTACGATTGATATCGAGTTACGTTCGCCAATAGTTTAGTAACACGTGGCCATATTGCAGACAAAATTCGCTATCACTAATAACGAATTATGACACATCAATTTTTTTTTCTGCGAAAGTGTGCCACGTGTCACAAAATCATTGGCGAACGTAATTCGCTACCAATCGTGGCGAATTACTCCACGTGACAGTTTGATAAAAAACATTGTTCGCATGATATTTAGATAAAATTTTTGTCCGAAAGGGACATTTTGATCACTGTTATGCAGCGATGAGTAAGGCAGGAAGACGTTGAAGCAAGTAAAGATTTTCAACCAAATAACCTCCTACCGAACAACAGCTCTTGGAGGTTAGTTTCGTGAATTCACCGCATATTCTGAGTAATATTTACAAATTCAAGAAATTTAAGTTAATATTTTTAATAATATTTTATCGTATCAAATAATTTTTTAATAACATTTATGGAAAACTTACTTTTGATCGTATTTTCGGGAATCATAATTCTTGATTAAAAAAAAAAATTCTACGCAAACGCAACTAAATATACTAGTCTTCCATACTCACTATTATAAAGTCGTCCTACCCGTCAACAATTTGAGCATTATTAGTACTTTATTAGATAAGAGCAGTTGCTTCCGAAGGTTTTGCTACATTGGGTGATTCTAGTTTGATGGTGACAAGACTTGGAATTGGGTCTTTCCTTGGGTTGATATTACAGGAACTTTTTTGAATGCAATGGCGATTTTTCTTTCTTTTACCGGCCCCATTGTCAATGATGAAGGCAGTGATTTAAAGATATCCATAAAATGCCAAATAACATCCAGCATCGACATTCAATTGTTGACTGATTTTCTACGAGGAGGGGCACAAGAATTTAATCTTCGACTCATCACATATTTGAAATTAATTTCGGTTCAAAGAATGAAATTTTGTAAGGATACCTAGAAGAATTTATTAGTCTCATAAAAATAATTAGTCTTGGTATAAAAAAAAATTGCCTACATCATTTTAAAAAAGAATAAAATATCATAACTTAGAGAAAAACATAAATAAAAATATAATTCAAATGTAATGAGATATTCTTTTTTATACAATAATGAAATATTTTAATTTGAGAGAAAGAGAGTATCAAATGATGCACGGACACAGACACGGGACACGATACGACACGTCGACACGTTAATTCTAAAAAATGTCATATTTTGACACGTTGGGACACGTTTTAATATTAAACAAATTTTTTAATATATATAATATAATTTATATTTAATACATATAAGAGTCTATAATAAGTCATATCACCAATCAAATATTTAAATTTCATAACATAAATATAGATGTAAATAATTTTTCGTAATTTTAATTTTTAATGTCAAATTTCATAATAGAAAGAAATTAATTTATAAATTATTTCTTTTATAATTAATTAAAAAATAAAATTAAGATTTAAAAAAAAATGTGTCTGAACGTGTCCGAGCATTGATCGCGTGTCCAAAATATTAATCACGTATCATACGCTTGTCCGTCACGCAAGTTTTACATAAAAAACGTGGTGTCGTGTATAGGAGGTACCAACCGCTGCATTGAAAAAAAAAAATCGTAATTTTTTCTTTGAGATTTAAAAATCCGTAATTTTAGAATGGTTCCTTTGCTTTTTCTCTCTGTCAGTTGGGAGTTGGGACTCAATTTTTCTCACTGTTTTGCGTCTGACGCCAATTTAAGGTGTGGAGAAGCTTGTGTACCAAAAGTAGCAGAGCTTGTAGGAGGGGGGATAAAAGGAAATAAAGATTTAGAACCCTCTCTTAAATTATATAATTCTAGTATTGTTTACGTCTATCCCCATTATTATTATACACACAGTTATGTGGATTAAAAAAAACAAACTAACTACTTATGATATTCTGAAATATAAACGTAATAATATTTTTTAATATAATAATAATTTCTCTCTAAACTAGTAAAAAATTTTATATCCTTATTTTTTAATATAATAATAATTTCTAAATAAAAAAGTTACTAATTTTTTTTTTTAAATATAATTATTCTGAATCCGCGGCGACCCTCCTAAGACTAATTCATGGATCCTTTTTGTAACCAAAAATAAAAATAAAATAAAATTATACCTTTGATAGTTGGTATACCTTTGTATAGTTGATTTGTATGAAATGAGTGCCACATATATATTTTTTTTTCTGACAATGATGTGCCTTATCAGTCCCCTCTCCCCAATAATATATACCTGCCACGTGTCATCATAATGAACGAATGAATTTTCAGATAACACTCACCATGTGCATGGAGAACTAGATTTCCTTGAATAAACAGCCAAAAAAGAAGAAAAAAAACATATTAAGCAAAAATTGCAGACCCCATTTATATGTTCTGTCAACTGGTCCCGTATTCATTCATGAGATGCCACATGTGCAACCGTGTTTTTCTTGCTGTTGACTAGGACAAGCACCAGCACCATTTTATCATGGCATATTTTCTCTCTTCTCTCTTTGCTTATGTCACTGTCGTTCCTCCGAAGAAACCGGGAACAAGGAGCTTCAATTTCTAGTATCTAACTATACTTTCTACTCAACCAATTATATAAACAGTCCATGCCTTAACCAAGTAAAAAACAGTCTCTGCCTCAACTCAGGTGGGGTTCTTCTTTGTTTTTTTCTTTTGCTCCTTATCATACTCACTTATTATAATTGTAAAAAAGAAACTTGGTTTCTTTTTCTTTGCCAGAAAATCAATCATTTTTTGTTCGTTTTATTTTTTTCACTAACCATACTTAGTGATGTTTATAGCTATTTGTGCATCACTTGTTATTTTCTGAATTTGTGTGTATGTATGTGCATGTATGTGAATCTTCTATTGTTAATACTTACTACAGCTTTAATTTCTGTTAGCTGAGACTGTCTCAAATTTTTCCTACTTTGTTGTGTTTAAGGTTTGGTATTTTTTTTTTTAGTTCTTGTATTTCATTATTGTTTGTCATTTCTCTGAACTTGCTTGCATGTACTTCCAACTGTAATAGAAAGATGAATTTCCTTTTTGGGGGTCTCTTGGAATTTGAACTTTCTGTGTTTTGTTTATTTAGACAATTTAGAATGGGAAAACCAAATTGTAGTTTCATTTCATTGGTTTTCCTCACCTTGTGCATGTCAAGTTCCGTACATGACCCATAGGCTTTCTTTTTTTTATTATTTTCTTTCACTTTAAAAATTTCACATGCTCATTTGATTACTCAATTATCTGAACTACACAGATTATTTTACTCTGCTTGTAAAGTTGGTTCAAAGTCTAAAGTTCTCTTCTCTCTTGTCCAAACAGACAACTATAATATTTGGTTAACAATGAACAGCAGTATTCCAGGTTGGAATTTTGAGAGTGAGAGCTGTGTCACCAATCAAAAGAAACCCATAGGGTGTGTGTTATCTATCTCTGTCAAAGCAGGATACTGTCCCAATTAACTTTGCTTTGATAATAATTTTCAATGTGGTCATTTATACAGGCCAGAAGGAGAACTTGTAGAGCTCCTATGGCAAAATGGGCAAGTAGTTATGCATAGCCAAACACATAGAAAACCAGTTGTGAATTCATCTGACTTGAGACAAGTTCACAAAACTGATCGATCAACATTAAGGCCACATGGGAACTCACCTAACTTGAGTCATCAAGATGAGACAGTCTCATGGATCCATTACCCTCTTGAGGATCCATTGGAACAAGAATTCTATTCAAACCTTTTATCTGAGCTAGCAGCATCATGTGAAGTTGAGTCTTACAAGCCATTCCAGCAATTGGAAGAGGGAAAGTCTACCAAAGTTGTTGCCTCTAGTTCCCCTCTCCCAACTTCAATTTTACAAGCACCTAATCATAATATGAAACCCTCTTGTGTTCAGGAAATCCAAGGAAATCCCATGCCTGCTCCAAGATTTCATGTTCCTGATTCATCTCAGAAGATCAATGACTTTGGTGGAACACGAAAGGTCCAAAAATTTTCTCACTTTTCAACACCCCCTATTGTTTCTTCAGCATCTGCTGGTGCACAGTTTAGAGAGAAAGTTAATGCTAATCTGTCACAAAGTAAGGCCAGAGAGTGCTCAGTGATGACAGTTGGTTCAAGTCACTGTGGCAGCAATCACATCCTTCAGGACACAGATGTGAGTAGGGGATCAAGTAATGGTGTTTGGACTACTACTTTATCCGCTGAGCCTGAAGCTGTTAGAGATTGTGTCAAGAGAACAATTCCTCGGAGTGATAAAGGAAAATCAGAAATGGTGGAACCAACTCTAACTTCATCTTCTGGTGGCTCAGGCAGTAGTATTGGAAGAACTTGTTCCCTATCAACAAGAAATCATAGCCGAAAGAGAAAAGGGACAGATGCAGAAGCATCAGAGGAACAAAGTGAGGTGAAGCTGTTCCTCTTTACATTATTTACCTTCATGATTAAAAGCTTCCTTTGTATTGCTTTGTTTTGTATTTTCTTTTGGCCTGCTGAGTTGTTTATATATGTGTAATAGGCCACAGAACTTAAATCAGCAGATGGAAACAAGGCACCTAAGAGGGCAGGGTCTTACAGAAGAAGCCGTGCAGCTGAAGTGCATAATCTATCAGAAAGGGTGGGGGCATGGTATTTTTCTGGTAAATTTGAATATTGTATGAACATTACTCTCTTAAGTATTTTTTTATTAATGCAGAGAAGAAGAGATAGGATCAATGAGAAGATGAAGGCACTGCAGCAACTCATACCTAACAGTAACAAGGTTCACTATCATAATGCTTGTTGACTTGTTACTTTCTTAATTTTTTTCAGTAGAGATGCATGCATTCAGAGTCAGCTATAGTCACTGATTGCTAGGGATAAAAGCACTATGCTAAGCAAAGAATGCGTGAGTTGTGCTTAAAGAAAGAGAGATTTTTAATTGACTTAATTATTAAAGTGATGTAGAGTCACTGATTGCTAAGGGATGTACATGCAGACAGACAAAGCATCAATGTTAGATGAGGCAGTCGAATACTTGAAATCGCTTCAGTTACAGCTTCAGGTAAACTGCAATACAATATCTTACATATGACAAATGTCTCAAACTAGCATCAATGTTAGAAGGGCCGGCTTGGCTCAGCGGTAAACTTGCTTGCCGTGGTGTGTCACGTCGCGGGTTCGAATCAGCCTCTCAAAAAGGGTGGGAGTGCCCAAAACCTTATAAACTAGTAATATGTGCCAAATGTTGCTCTTGCTGCTAGGTAATGTGGATGGGGGCTGGTATGACACCAATGATGTTTCCAGGAATTCAGCACTATATGTCACAAATGAGTATGGGAATGGCTGCACCTTCTTTGCCTTCTATTCACAATTCAATGCAATTACCAAGAGTACCACATGATCAGTCCATACCTGTAGCTCAGATACCAAACCAGACTGTGATGTCCCAAAATCCAGTTTTGGATGCGTTTAATTACCAAAATCAGATGCAAAACCCATGCCTTTCAGAGCAATATGCACGTTACATGGCTTATCATCTTATGCAAAATGCCTCCCAGGTAATTGGTTTCTGTCAAGTGAACCTTTATTTCATTTTCATTTTTTTTGTTTTGTTTTGTTGCCAAAGCCTCATAGATATAATATATAAAACCGTAAGTTAGACTTTTCATTGAATTGGTAATTTACATGATATAAGAAATCATGATCAAGTCATCATGAGTTTAATATCAATATTTCCTTTTTCTAATATAAATTTCAGCACCCATATTTCAATCCTCAAAATAGGCTCTTGCTAACTTAAATTTTTGGGTTGAAGATATGTTTGTCATAGTTTACCCTTTGGCCTTCAAATTTAATTTTCCCTGTTACCCTGTTGGTTTTGTCTTGCAGCCAATGTATGCATACAGATATGGTTCCCAACCAGCACAACATACTCAAACAATTGCACCCAGCAATAACAACAGTGGACCCGGGAGTGGAGCAGCTAATATTGATAATGCTGTGAGTGGCAAAATTGGTAAGCCACTTAATACAATCTTTCTTTGGCTTACACCTAAATAGGGATAACACATCAATTATTTGAGAATTTTGCTTGTCCCCATGTCAATGGCACACGAAACTCTTTAAAATAATCTCTGGTGCTTTGACCTGATTAAAAAAATTAACCCCTCTTTTTTAATTAGAAGAATAAAAATTAACCCATCTAATTAATAGTCCCTTGATCCAGAACTCATACAAATTCCTTATGATTGATAACATTCTGCACTGGCACGTTATAATTATACACGTGATTATGGTAGCTAGAGTTGTCAAAAAAGCCCCAAGCCCTAAGCCCAGCCGATTCAGCCCTATCAAATCCCCGTTAATTTTTCAGCCCTTTCAAAATAGTGGCTAGTAGCAAGAATTGTTTTAATTTTCACTTCTATGTTCAGAGTTACTCAGCCCATGACTACTTGCAACTTTGTTCCCCTTAGAATTTTTACTAATGATGAGGTAGAATAAATACCTAAGCAACTTACACACTTTAATTTAAAACATTATGACATGGTTTTATTTCATATCATAATCCAAACTTTAATATAGTTCCCTTAGATAGTTTCCTCCATTGTGTTATCTTCCTTCTTCATTCACTTTCTTTTCTACTTTTCAGGTTCTTCCACCTTTAACTGAATAGCAATATCTGAAACTTGTTCAATTGGATGGTTTGGCTGATGAGTCAATCCTATAAGCACCAAGACATACTTCAAGTTTATGTAGTTTGGAGGCCATGCAATTTATTTCCAATTTAAAGTCTGTTGTGATGAGAAATTGTATTAGACAGGTCATTTATTATGGGCCAGGTTTGTTCTCAGCTCCTAGGACCCATCAGATAGAGCATTATGTATTGTTTGTAGACTTGGGGAAATAAATTAAGATCATATGTAATTTTTTATTATGTCTGAGCACATAATAACAGTTGTTATTCCTATCATACAATCAAGACTATAGACTCTCTTAAGTAAAGTAAGCTTGAGATTTTTTTTTTCCGTCTATTCATTGATAATTTGATTAATTCAGTTTAAGATTTTTTTTTTCTCAATCAATTTATTGATAATTTGATTAATCTGATTCAAACTTTGTTGAACTCATACAGAATCGAATCTCCCAAAATTAATTTTGTTGTCTCTTCACTTAACTGATTAATTTCTCTTGTAAAGAAACATGTGACATTGTAAAGAAACTTGGGATACACCACTTCAAAAATTAGCTCAAAGGGTGGGAGTGGCCAAGGCCTTATAAACTCCACATTAGTTGCACATACAACCAATCTGGACTATATATCTCAACACGCCTCCTCACACGAGAGCCCATTGGGCTTGAAGAGTGGATGATGCAACAGGCCCAACCTAACTGTGCTAAGAGAGTCCACAAGAGAAAGTGGGGGACGACGAGACTCTGATACCATGTAAAAAAACCTTTGGGATACACCACCCCGAAAGCTAGCTCAAAGGATGGGAGTGCACAAGACCTTATAAACTCCACATTAGTTGCACATACAACCAATGTGAGACTATATATCTCAACAATAAAATAAACACACAAGATTGTACTTAGGGTGACAATGGTGAAATAGTCAACCAATTTAAGCAAAATTAGTTTGATATTTATCTTCATATAATGCTTTATTTCTTTTCTTTTTTTCATTACAAAATGCCCTAATCACATGTCTTCTTGCATATCTTGAGTTGGTGATCATATGACATTCAAGCCTTAATCCTTAAAAAGTTAAAACAACCAATGGTTTAAGTTTCTTTAGAATCAGGGATTTCTACAGTTTTCTTTCCTTTGTCATGATAAGGTCATCTGTTTCTTGTTGTATTCTCCCTTTCAAACATCATCAACTTATTCCATTTTCACATATGTCCTGGTCATCTTTCTCCATGAATAGACCTTGCAAGGTTTTTGTTCAAAGAGTGTCTGCTTTCGGATAATATCATGATATTTTTGAAGCAAGCATATTATATTGTGTGAAACACATACGAGAGAGGTGTATGATTTAAGGGTTGTACATGGACTAGTCTCTTTCTTCAAGTTGCATGTTGGAAAAAGATTGATAATGATATCAAAACTCTTACAAGTTGCCTTTTTTATTTTTTTTTTTGTGAAAATATTATTTTTAAAAAGTCACTTTTCGGTTTCTCTCTATCTTCAAAACCCCGCATGGCTAAATTAATCAGCTGCAATAGAAATGTAAAAAATGAAAGGCTCTAATCATTGAGTTTCCTTCTCTTTATTTATGGTTCCATTGTTAAATCAATAGCAAAGAATGAATTCTAATATGAGTCAAAACAGTTACGATATGCGTTAAAACAAAAGTTATTAAAAACTAACAATTACAATCAACCTACTTAGTGCATAAGTTACTTTGCTCTATTAAAGGAAATTCGTCCTTAAGTTGTGCGGTTGAAATTTAATTTAAGAACACTTAAAACTCTTGAAATTCTTTGGAAATATATATTCCATAATTTGGGGAATCCATCCCACAAGATACAAAGCCTATAGGATAACACAATCCATTAGTTTTTATTTATTTATTTTGAGTTAACATGCACAACCCCTCCCTACATGTGGACCGCATGTCGGACGTATGTCCGTGTCGGACACGACACGCAATTTTTTCAAAAAGGTGTGTGTCCGTGATTCTGAGCCCCTCCTTGCAAAATTAGCTATTAGCTCATTGGTTCACATCTTCTTTTTTTTAAATTTCATTTTCACTACTTGGTTCACATCTTAAAAAAAAATACCACAGCAAAAAAAAAATAATAATGCGAAAATAAAATAACTTTAATATAATTTATATTTAATACATAATATAACCAATCAAATATTTAAATTTCATAACATAAATATAAATAAAATTAGTAATTATGAAGCAGAACATATCAACTAAAAAAATGCAACCTAAATTTTTAAATCTTAAATTAAGAAATTTATATAATATTTATAAAAATAGATAAAGAAATATTAAAATATTCTATAATAATGTATCATTTTATTTATTTCATTTCAAAGATTCTTAAACTAAAAAAACATTTACTTTAAAGAAAAAACTTATGCGCACTTTTCTTTTTCTCCTAAACCCTTCTTGAAAAAAGATATGAATTTGGACATATTGGTGATCAGGCTTCGAACTAAAATGGGATGTCGGTGATTTTGGTTGTATTTTGATGTTTAATGGGATGTGGAAGTGGTCGATTGGTCTATACTTATAGGGCCATGCCATGGGTCTATTCTTGGTGACATTTGCATGTGTTGGGTGACTTGTCTTCTATTGACAGGCTTTGATAGCATTAATCAATAGCCAAACGCAATAGGATGTATATAATCATAAAAATGCTAAAGAAATATTTCTTTTCCTTTATTGATTTCAATGAAAAAAACATTTACTTTAAAGAAAAAACTTATGCGCACTTTTCTTTTTCTCCTAAACCCTTCTTGAAAAAAGATATGAATTTGGACATATTGGTGATCAGGCTTCGAACTAAAATGGGATGTCGGTGATTTTGGTTGTATTTTGATGTTTAATTTGGAAGTGGTCGATTGGTCTATACTTAGGGATAAAAAATATGTGACATTTGCATGTGTTGGGTGACTTAGAAAAAATTATATGTGAAACTTATAGCATTAACCAATAGCCATCGAAGGATGTATAGAAAAAATTAAATTCTCGTTTTCTTTATTTGCATTTTCCTTACCTATTTCCTGTATAGACAATTTGTGCAGTTGGGCCCTTTATGTTTTAGTTTATTGTTCTTTTCTTTTTTGTTTTATTCCTCCTCCTTCTTCCCCTTTTTTATCCTTTTCTTTTTCACATTGTTTCTTCAATATTCATCATTTTTCTAATTATCTTTTTATTTCTTGAAATATAAAAAATCTTTGGAAGAATGAAATTATTTTTTCTCTCTTTTTGACAAATTGTAACGTTGACACATATGTTTTATTTAAAAACTCTTTTAAATTTCTTTGAACAACACCAATTGAAAGGGTTAACGAATTCATGATACAAACTTATGAATTGAGGTTTGAAGTTTGAATGCCTCGTCAACTAATGCTCCGTCTAGATGAACTTTTTTCTCTCTCCAAAAGTGCTTTTAAAATAATAAAAAAATTCTCATTATAAATGCATTTGGATATCTCTTTAAAAAAAACACAAGTTATAAAAAAAATAATTAAAAACCCATTTTTTGGAAATGAAAAATATTAGTTTAAAAAAAAAACAGAAATCAAAAGTTAAATATCTTTTTTTAGAATTTAAATAACTTTAACTTCTATAAAAAATACTTCTAAAATAAATAAGACATAAAAACTTTTTTTTTTAAAAAGTTCAAACAAACTGGTTCTAACATAGTATGGACTATGGAAAGCTATAAATAAAAACTTTCGTTCACTAATTTTTAATGTTAAAGTACAAAAGTGATTTTTATTCATTTTGAAAAATAAAAAAAAAATATGTGTCAATAGCTTCCTCTCTTTTTTTTCTCTTTTCTCCAATCCCTGAAAAAAAATTGATCGGATGATCAATACTTTGGTAGAAATATCATAAATAATATAGTTGACACCTACTAGTAAGAAAATTTTCTACTACCAACTTACTATCTATCTAATCACCATTGGATCAACATTTTCTTTTTTTTCAAAAACTTTTTAACATTCTCTCTCTTTGATTCAATGGTGATTAGATAGGTAATAAGTTGGTAGTAGAAAATTTTGGTAATAAAAATATCCTCTTCCATAAATAATATAGTTGACACCTACTAGTAAAAAACAAATAAATAATAATACTTGACTTTTAGGTTTCGGAATTTAATCATAAGGTGAGAAGTGGTTGATGACGGAGCATTCTTGTGTTGTGCTCTGGCTGCTCTGCATTCCACGTCTCTGCTTGGAGATTGCAGCGTGACAAAGCCGCGTTCGTACGAAAAACTGGAAAAGCAAAAAAGGGTTTTTTAAATGTTTGTCCATTTCTTTTAGTTTTCGCATCCACCACGCCACGTGGACGGTCGATGACGCAAGCTTTATTGATTTCATTTACTAAAGCTTTAAATTAGTTTAGGATTTTATTTTTTTTGTCTTCTAAAGCTCGCTTATTATTTGTTCAAGGTGATTAAATTTGACTCCCGCTATTGATAAAAAGCTAGGCCCCTAAAATTCTATTAAGATATTTTTAAAGTAGCTAATTCTTTCCAATAAATAAAGCTGCATGTTGTTAGTTTACGAAATATATAGCCTCCTTCAAAGTTCAAACGTTTATTTTTTTAATTTGTCGTCCAAAGTCCTAGCAGTTGTCTGCTACTTTACGTGTTCTTTAACGACAAACAAGAAGACCCACACGCACAGAATGTGCATTACTAATTATAATATAATCCATTTCTTTAATAACAACAATTTTTTAATGAACTGTTGGGAAAGCGATGCTATTAATTTTTTTTTTAATAATTCACATTTTTTAAATTGATTAAAATTTTTATCATCATTTTTCAAATTATTGATGGATTTGATATAAATTTACAAATATACCCTGTCTCTCCTAAACCTAAATCACGCATTATTTAAACCCAAAAAAGACCACCAACAAAACCAAAGGTAATTGAAATTTGGAAAACAAGAATATTGATAAAATTTACCTAGGCCTCTCTCTAACTTTTCTTGCTTTTTCTCTCATTTTCTTTGACTTGTGATATTTTTTTTCATCAATGACAATTTATTATGTTCTCCGATATTTGCATTTGGTAGCAGACATCAATAAGGAGGAAGATTTGAAACAATTGGAAGAAGAGGCTGCAAGAAATATATAAGCAATTCTGTTGAGGAGAGGCTTAATTCAAAGTTCAAACGAAAGGTTAGCATATTTTTTTCTCTCACTTTTCATTTGTCATTTACCCATCTAACCAAGAAAACCACATGGAAGAAAGCTTTTCGAACAGTGACAATTGCTCCACTTCCACGGCTAAATCTCAATAGCTATGTAACATGAATAGCTGGGGAAATTTGAAGAAACTCTCTACCAAACATGGAAACCAACAATTGCCAACTTGATTTAGATGGGAAAATTTTGAGAAACCTCCAACCAAACACCACCTAAAGGTTTTGTGATGTCATTTCTCACCTAAACTTTCGCAGTGGCACCTTCTCATGATACAAGCCAAATTCGTGGTATGGAATCTCATTGTTGATGCTTTTATGAATGGGAAAATATTTTCGTCTTTTAAAAGAGAAATTTTTTTTAGTGACTCATAATATAAGTGAGTCTTATCTTGAAATTTTTTTTCTTTCCATTATTTTATAGGCCTCACTTGTATTATGAATTACTAACATGAGAAAAAAAAATTTATTTAAAAGGAGAAAATGTTTTCTCTTTATCAATATGTCTCTTTATATTGGACTGAACTATTTTGGTATTACTGGCGTTGGTTTGATATTACATCTTAACACACAATCTTGACTCATCAAATTTTTGATTAGTCCATATCAAATATATTTTTTAATGAATGACTTGAATATTTTAAACTTTTAAAAAACACAAACACATAACAATGACTATATAGCAAAAAATTTCTCTTAATAATTGTTTGGTAAATGTTTTATTAAATATTTTATGAACATTATTATGTAATATTTAATACGATTCAATTTTTAACAAAATTCTAAAATATTTTTATTAAAAATTACTGAATTAAAAATATTAAGCATTTAATATATAGAAATTATAAAAGTACTTTTTTCTTAAAACTATTAAGATAATTTGATAAATGGAAACAAGGGTTACATATAATTAATTTTTTAAAAATAAAGATATTTTTAGTTTTCTTATTCATTTTTAAATTAAACTATCATATTTTTAAATGGATGTAGTAATTTCTTATGAATGTTGCTAAAAAAATAATGCCTTTCCTTAAATTATTATAATTATATAAAGATAAATGTGTTAAATGATTCTTAAATGAAAAAATATTTATCATCTTAAAAGGAGAAATGTTATACTTACCACCTATTTTTATTTACAATCTTTTACAACCATAATATTAACCGTTGATTTTCACCAATCAACGGTTATCATTTATTGTGAATTAATAATTAATTAATAAATTTAATTTACGAAAATAATAACCATTAATTGATGAAAATCAACGGTTAAGATTATAGTTGTAAACAAAAATAGGTTGTAAGTATAACCTTCCTCTCTTAAAATACATAATTTTGTGTTATTTTAAGTAAAATAATTTTTTTTTATACATGTATTTTTTTTTAATATTTTTTCTGTTCTAAAAAATTAGGAACAGAGAGAAAAAGAGAATATTATAGAAAAATAAATAAAAATTTACCAAAACACGATCGTTTTATTTAAATCATTTAAAATGAGAAAAATTTCCTTTTTAAATTCCAAAAATATAGAATAAATTATAATAAAAGAAATAATCCTAATTTAATTATTTTTTTTCGTTGAAAAAAAAAAACAGTTTGATTCGTGTGCGAATATTCGAAGTAGCGTAGGTAGGAGACTCACCGTGGCAGCAAGAGTATAATATATGAGAAAAATCCTTATCTTTATAAATGACATAACTTATATCTTTTCATTCGCACGAGGTGTGACTCATATTTTTATTTTTTTGTCAATTCTCTCCTCTTTATCTATTTCTTTCTCCCTCTCAAAATGACACAACTTTAAATCTTTTAAAACGACACACACTTTTCAAATATATATGTCAAGGATTTCTAACTAAAAAAATTTCAAGAAATTTTTATAATTATAATATATTAAAAAATTATATTAATTTTTATAATTATAATATATTATAAGATTATATTAATCTTTATCATTATAATTTTCAACTAATTGAAAATCCAACAGGAGAAATTATTTTCAATATATATATATATATATATATATATATATATATTTTTCGTTTTTTCTATATTTTCTCCTTCTCCTCCTCTTTCACTTTGATATTTGCAAATCAATCATACTTGCCTGTCGTTTTGAACCTAGCCATACGCTGCGTCGTTTCGTGTCATCTTCGTAGGTTTGGCTGGCATATACCGAACCAACTCAATAATAAAAAAAGCTGCAACTTCTGACAATAATTTCACGCCAATTATTTCAGCTCAACTTTCTTTCTTTTTTCCTTTTTTCCTTTCTCTGAATTTCTCGGGAACCAAACACCAACCGATTCCCCTTCTCAGCGATTCTCCACAATCAAAACCGATTTACGCTTGGTCTCTTCGCGATCCGATCTTGCTGAGAGTGGTTGAGCTTTGGAAAAATTAGCTGCATGAGCTGGCTCGGGAAGCTGCGTTTATTCTCGAATTTGAATTCATTTCACTTCATTACTTGTTTGTTAATTTTTATCCTCCATTTCTCACCTCAATCACGCTCTTCTTTCTTCAATTTCGAGAGTAATTCCCTCGAACCGTTATTAATCAACATTAACAGTAATCTCAATCGTAATAGCGGATTATCTTCACGGTATGGAGTCCCGATTTAAGAGTAATCCCCAATTACGCAGAGGTTTGTCTACGATGACGCTGTTTTTTGTTTTTATTATTTTTCCTATTCTTTTATTTTATTTAATGTGTCTACAGTTTCAGTTTAAATTGATTTCGTTTTGTAAATGTCGGTGCATGAAGTTTTTGTTTTTAAGGGTACTCTGAAATAGATCTAGTAAAGCCATTAGTGTTGGTCTGATGCTGAGGTGTTTGGATAGTTTCTATTAGGTTGTGTTGAATTACCATCCATGTATAAAAAATAAAAAAATAGATCTAGTGCTATCGAAAGTATTCTTAACTCTTTTGGGATAATAAGATTGCGATCTCTTGGAATCTAGGCGTGAAGATGTCCCATATTTTGGCTGGTTTTACTCCTATATACTTAAAAATGAATGTTATAATCATGATAATCTTTTTATTGCTAAAAAATCCGGGTATGATTTGAAAAGGTAAATCATCCGTCAAACTATGAAAGCAGAAAGTTAGACTGGTCTGTAATCGAGCTATGCTTGTCCTTGTGTAGCTAAAAATTGTCTTTTTCAGATGTTTTGCTTTCATCTCTGCGTATCCGCTGTAATTAACTTGGATCCCCCCCACTATTTCCTTGTAGGTCTTTGCCATGCAAACGTTGACGGGCAGCAGGAGAGGTCACCTTCTGTTATTGTCATAGGCGGTGGCATGGCTGGGATTGCTGCTGCTCGTGCACTTCATGATGCCTCATTTCAGGTATTCAAGCAAATAATGTATTTAACTTCAAACTTGTCAGAATTGCATGCCACGCTAATGCACAATGATGTGTTGCCCGATTCTGGCTTGTGGGTACTTACATGACTGCAATCATCCGTGCCTGTAATGAGCTGCATGGTTTGCAAGTCATTTCTATTAATTGAAAACTATTGAGAACTAAATCTTCTGTACATGCAACTCTGTTCTGCATCCCTTAGTAGTTTAATGTTAATTACAATCTATTTCACTGGAAAATTTGTTGAATTCATTAATGATAGTGATTTTTATGTTTTGGCTCAATTTACAGGTTGTTTGTAAAAAAAAAAATTATGGTTCCAGCTTTGTGATACCACTTCACATGTTTACTTTGCTAGTTTAGAATTGAACTGGTTTTGTAGTTTAGTTAAATCAAACCACACGTTTGGGGAAAATTAAAAAGTAGGACTGGTTTTGTACTTTAGGCAAAATCTCTTCTGTTGTTATGTTTCTCCCCTATAGCTCCCTGACTCCCTCCCCCGGAACATACATATTTTCATAGTTTTTGTTCATTTGTTTGCATTTGGAGTTATGCTGAAGTGTACTTTTTTGGTCAGGTTGTTCTCTTAGAATCACGGGAAAGACTTGGGGGCCGAATTCACACTGATTACTCGTTTGGCTTTCCGGTTGACCTGGGTGCATCATGGTGAAGACTATACTCCCGTTATTCTCATTTGTTTTTATTTTTATGTTGATGCGAATACGACATTTTGTTTTTTTTTCTATTATTAAAAGTGGCAGACTGTGATTCAGGTTGCATGGAGTTTGCAACGAGAATCCACTGGCTCCATTGATTGGGAGGCTGGGACTACCTCTTTACCGTACTAGTGAGGATAACTCTGTCCTTTATGATCATGACTTGGAAAGGTAAATGCATTTCTTTTTTATACTACATGGTATTAGTTATTTATTTCTTCTGCACTTAAATAATAAATTGATGACCATAGTGTATGCTTTAATTTATCCACTGGTTGTCTTGAGTGGTATACATTATTACATACAATTTTTTTCTAATTGAAATTCATCAACTTCTTGCAGCTATGCACTCTTTGATATGGATGGGAATCAAGTTCCCCAAGAGTTGGTAACAAAAGTTGGTAAAACATTTGAAATGATTTTAGAGGAGGTTAGTCATTTAGTATTTCCAGTTATTGGGTTTACCTGACATATTGAACTGTCACAATAGAAAGCAAAATTTCAGGAATACAATGCTTTTCTAATTGAGACTATTGTTTGATTCTAATTATTGTTATATTGAGCATCCCCTCTAATGATTGACCTTGTTTAATGCAGACTAATAACGTACGACAGGAATTCAGTGAAGACATGTCCATACTCCGTGCACTTTCAATTGTTTTTGAAAGAAAGCCAGAATTTAGGTCATTTTAAAACTTTAAATTATTTGGCCACCATTATTCATTTTCTTGAATCTCAAGTAATCTGTAATTTGACTTTGACTATTGGATGCAGGTTGGAGGGGATTGCTCACAAGGTGCTTCAGTGGTATTTATGCAGATTGGAGGGCTGGTTTGCTGCAGATTCTGAAGCCATATCACTGAAAGGATGGGATCAGGTAATTTGAAGAAACCAAGTTCAACATGTTTGGGTTCCATTATATGTTTCTGTCATTGAAATTTGAATTGCATGACCAATCATGGATAGTTGGTGGGCTGAAGTGTCATGAATGGGCAATTTTTTTTTTTTAATCTCAGCTCTTTATCCTTTTCAATTTTATTTTATTTTTCTATACCTATCATTTATGAACAAGATTGTTATGTTTCAAACTCGCATTTATGTGATATATATAGGTTTGAGTTTGAGGTTAAATGGTAATGTGTGTGCCATTTGTGCTGACTTTCATAAAGGATATTAGATGTAAATGATGTAATATGAGATTGGTAAGTGGCTTCATATGATGATACTAGTCACAATATGTTGCTTGTAACTTACTAATTACCACAGGCATCAACATTTTTCATGTATAACTTATCCTTCTCTGTATGTATGCTTACAGGAAGGTATTGCTCCCTGGTGGTCATGGTCTTATGGTCAGGGGCTACCTGCCTGTTATACATACCCTAGCCAAGGGTCTTGATGTTCGCTTGGGACACAGGTAGATATTAGTGTAAAGTTTTGTTTTAGAAATCCCTGTCCTGTTGTGGCAGTTAACTAAATTTACTGGCATTCATAATACCTCTTTCCAGGGTCACGAAAATTTTTAGGCAATATAATGGAGTAAAGGTGATGGTGGAAAATGGGAAAACATTTTTTGCTGATGCTGCTATTGTTGCTGTACCTCTTGGGGTGCTGAAAGCAAAGAGCATAAAATTTGAGCCAAAGCTCCCAGACTGGAAAGAAGCTGCCATTACTGATATTGGGGTTGGGATTGAGAATAAAATAATTTTTAAATTTAAAAATGTATTTTGGCCTAATGTGGAGTTCTTGGGAGTAGTTGCAGAGACATCTTATGGATGCAGCTACTTTCTTAATCTCCACAAGGCTGCGGGTCATCCTGTCCTTGTTTACATGCCTGCTGGGCAGCTGGCCAAAGACATTGAGAAAATGTCTGATGAAGCAGCTGCTAACTTTGCTTTCACGCAGCTCCAGAAGATCCTTCCAGATGCTTCTTCACCGGTAACTATGATAGTTTAAACTTCATGTATTTCACTTTTTAACTATGTAAGAAAAGTAAATGCTTCAACCCACATATGGTGTAGTCAACAGACTCCTGAATTTAATCAGTTTAGGTTCTGTACATATATTCATTAAGGTAGTTATATGGTTGAATTAAATAAGTTCTTCTACTTGTGTGTCTAGTATATTATACATGTTTTGAAGATGTAGTTCGTTTTTTTTCAGGTTCAGTATCTTGTGTCTCGGTGGGGTACAGATATTAATTCACTAGGTTCCTATAGCTATGATGCAGTCGGGAAACCACATGATCTGTATGAGAGGTTACGGGTCCCCGTAGATAATTTATTCTTTGCAGGGGAAGCAACAAGTATGTTGTATTCGGGGTCTGTGCATGGTGCATTCTCTACTGGAATGATGGCCGCCGAGGACTGCAGGATGCGTGTCTTGGAGCGTTATGGGGAGCTAGATTTGTTCCAGCCAGTGATGGGAGAGGAGGCTTCAATTATACCACTTTTGATCTCGCGTTTGTAATCTTTGGGACGCCTTGTGCAATCCCCTTATAAGTGGCATGTCTGTTGTTGATGTTGTGTTAATCTATTGATGTAGTAGTCTGGAAATGACATGTTCACCCATTTAGTTATATTTGCTAATAAAAATAGTAACCGCCTTCTTCTTGTTTTTTTTTTTTTTTTTGAGCTCAGCCATTTGTGACTGCAGAGATTGGTGGGACAATAGTATATCATGTGTGGATGTTTGGCTGACGAAACAATTCATCCTGAAACAAGTCTATTTTTCATATATCTCATTGATGACCATTCTATGTCCTTAATCATTAATTAATGCAGGTAAAAGAGTACTTGATCATGAAAAATGAAATCAATGCAGATTTTTTTAAAGGTTTGAAGCAGTTGGGATAAACGCAAGGAATGAAAAGGACTCGCCCATAGAGAAACTCCTTGGGAGAAGGAAAATGAATTACCACGGGTAAATTCTCTAGAACTCTTAAGGATAAAATTTCAGAACAGAAAAAATTAGTGTAACATCTTAAAATTTTAAAACATAATAATAATATTAATAATGATTTTCAATATGAAATTTGGCTTCCAAAATATATTGACATGCTAAATAAAAATATTTTATGAAGTCATAATTTCAAAGATTTAAAATATATTAAATTAAAATATGGATAAAATTTTAGCATACCCCTAATGCAAATTCATACCCCTATTATCTATTGTATGAAATAAAAAAGATAGAAAAATGTTCCTCGTTCTCAAGCAACAAAAAAAGGTAGAAAAACTCTCACCTTCCCTAGGCATTTTTACATGTGGTTAGAAGAAGGTTAGTCTTCTGAAATTCCTGCTGTTTTCATTTTTTAAGTCATTTTTTGCTGTACATGAGGTAATATTAAAGCTGTGAGGTCAATTTGGAGTCTAATGGCAAATTCTAACCCATCTTTTTTTTCTTTTTCTTTTTTTGGTATTCAACCCATCTTTTTCCTAATAAAAAAACTGTCACGAGGGAAAGATGTGTACTACTGTTGTTAGTCCAGAATTAGAGGTAATTTTGAGTGATTGAAATCCTCTTTTGAATGGTCAACACAGTTCTGCATATCTTTCATCTAATATTAAGTTTTGAGCTTGGAGAAACCTCTGATCCAGGACCAGGACGGTCTTAGAGCGGACTCCCCTGCGGAGAAACCAATTTGGTGATATGGCTTTCATCTTTTTTTATTGTACAAATTCATAAATCTTAAGATCAGCATGGTAAATATATTCACGAATAATTAGAAATATTATATTTATATGTTTGAATGCTTCCGCCTTGAGATTATGTCACATTCTTTTATGCTCGGAGTGAAAAAAAGTTGGGCTTTATTATTTGATTATCGAAATTACGTGAAATGGCATAGAGAGAAGAAACACAACAACAATAGCCCTGTAGCTCAAAACAAAATTACTCTGCAGCTAAAATGTTTTTCTACCATGCCTTCAGAATGAAAGATAAAATGCCTCTATATGTTGGCAACAAGTTGGTCTAAGGTATCATCTTCAGCAGATCTCTTGATGCGAACAATAGCTTTTTCAACCTACAAACAAACAACAGCATTACATAACATGATAAGCACTTTTATGTAACATATTCTAGTCAGAGTTTTGATTTGATTACCTCTGCATCCCAATTTGTTCTGACAGTCAGAATTATTAGAGTTACTGTCTGTATAATAACTCCAAGTATCATTCCCCACCATATGCCCTATAAAAATCCCAAATGCATTGTATTGCATTAATCTTTATATAAACTCAATTAAAATTAATGACAGAAATGTTTCAGACTCACAGCTACTCCTAAAGAAGTTTTGAAGCCAAGAACACATCCAACGGTAAGACCAATGACATAGTAAGAAGCCAAGTTTACATAAGCAACTACGGCTTGCCATCCACTTCCAATTGCAACCCCTGAAATTTCCAACGTGAAGTAAACAAAAAGATGGATATAAATAAAAAAATTGGTGCTTATGCTTTTAGCTTTATTACCTGAGAGTATAGGTTGAATTCCATTTAGGAAAACAGAGATGGCAAGCAATGGAGTCAAATCAGAAACAGCCTCAATGACTTCAGAGTCAGAAGTGAAAAGTTTGCTCAAAGAAACCCGAAATATTAAAATTATCGCGCAGAAAACTATACTGATGAGGATGCTTGTTCCATTCACTACAAAGACAGAAAATTTTGCTACTCTTGGATGAGCTGCTCCTAATTCATTGCTAACCCGGATACTGCAATCATGGAACCTACCATTAACATGTTTATGTGAAAATTGTTTAAATGAAAAACACCTTGTTTTGTCACTAACCTGGCTGCTGCACTAAGGCCCAACATAAATTGCATGTCCCAGTTCAAGTAATTCATACTGAAAGTACATTAGAACGGAAATTATTGTTACAAAGCGTGTTGGCAAATAATAAGAAAGATCATTCTAAGAGAAATTATTAACATACCAAATGGAAATAGAGTCCAGTGAGATTGTGGGATTGGAGAGCAACCCTGATATAAGCACTAATCCTTGATTGTACCATATCTCCAAACTTCATTAACATACATTTTCATATTATTAAAGCAAATGATGTGAACTTAAGAGCAACATTTTGGAAATAACAATGGTTGTGTGTATTTGGGAAAAATCTTCGGCTAGCTATGTACTGAAAGTTCAGTGCATCCGTAATTCATTTATCCAAGGATACGTAGGTGATCTTATGCAAATTTCTAGAATCTCAGGATCCGTCTACATATCCAATAAATAAATGAATTACCGATGCATTGAACTTTAGTGCATTGGTAGCACCGAAGTTTTGTTCGTGTATTTGACATGTGGTCATACTATTACCATAACATGACAGCAGAAGCAACTGTTAGCTTGAAATAAGGCCAAATTCCTTGGAAGGCTTTTATGGTGAATCCGGTCCAAGTTTCCTTGCACCTTGGGCTAAGAATGATGTAGAGCCCATTTAACAAGACAAGAAGCCACCAAGAAAAGCTGAGAGTAAGGGCTGCACCAAGAAGCCCGTAGCCCAGAACATAGACAACTAGCCAGCTGAGAAGCACATGTAGAAGGAATACCCCAACAGACATATATGCAAGAGGATTCACTATGTTCTGAGCTTGGAGAAACCTCTGCATAGGACAGCATATTGCAAATGCATAGAGTTGAAGAATAAGACCGCGTGCAAATACTTGACCTCTCTCTGATATGCTCTCTGACTGCCCTATGGCTTTTAGAATAGACCCAGAGTACCAATAGAGAAATGTGAGAATCACTGCTGCACCAGTGTGTAAGATGATTGCTCTTTGCAATATGATGCTCATTGCTGCATATTTTTTGGCCCCATATGCTTGCCCACACACAGTTTGAACCGCGCTTGCCATCCCCAGCTGTTCAAAGAAAAACACAAAACTCACAAAAAATGAATATACCAAGTTATAGTTAAGTTGCAAATTAAAAATAAAATTTCCCTCAATGAGAATGTACAGATCAACTCTGTGGCCTCTGAAGAACGAAATGACACAGATAAGAACAAACTATTCTTGGCATAAACTAACTATCACATAATATAATATGAATAATTTAAAAAGGCACTCACTTTAATACTTAAGGTTTTGGGTTGAAGTGATTCTTAACATGGTATCAGAACTTCAGTGACCATGAGGTCACGAGTTCGATCCTCATCGCCTCCCACTTTCAAGTGAAATTAAGAAAAACACAACAGACCAATAATGAGCTGGTGTAATATCCACGCTTCAAGCCCAAAAAAATCTTGGATACGTGTGTTAGAGAATAATATAAAAACATTAAAAATGTCATAACCCAAAACTTTAAAGTTTTGAGTTGAAATGATTCTTTAACAAAATTGAAGATAAACTATAGTATAAACTGAATCCTAATACCAGAGCTCATTAGTAATGTTCAGGTAAGTGGTTTTGTAACTTCTCGAAAGCTGCATAAGAAGCTATTTTTAAAATATTGTTGAAATGGTGTTTGGTGTCATTACTAATACCACCAAAAATGAGTAGGTAAAGAGGCCTACCATAATACCATAAGCTAGACCCTGAATTCCAACACTTGCTACGGATGCCCCAGCAAGCTCTAAAGACCCCAAATGGCCAGTAAACATCAAGGTCACAAAGCTTAGCATATAATTGAAAATGGACATAATAATAGCAGCCCCGGAGAGGAGCCATAGGAGCCTTGACTCCCACCCAACTAGCTTAGGCCACCATCGCAACCCAATAGGCCTATGTTCCAAGAATTCTTCAACAGTATCTGATGACAAATTTGAAATCTGTGAGTGTGAGAGCAATGTTTGGTGCTCCTCAGAGCCCATGGTTCAGTGCCTCACAAGTCACAACTAGTTCCCCAAGTGGGAATGAAGCATTGCAAGTAGACCCTTTATAAAAATGAGATGTTTGAATATTAGTGTCACCAAATATTTGTAACTACCTTTCCTTTGTACTACTGGTACCTTCCAGTTTTATTGATGTGCAAAATGTGCCTCTAGATGTAGGAAAGTAGATAAAACTACCACCAATTTTATAGACATGTATTCTGAATAATAAATAGTCGAATGAATGAGAAGACTTATGATTTGTGGGGACATTGAGGGTTCACCCTAAGATGAGAGGATTTGACTTGTTAGAAGTGGGGGTGAGGGCTGACCTTTAGTTGGGAAGCAGCTTCAATTCTTCAACCTACAGTTAAAAAATATATCTAACGTATCTTATCTTATCTTTTTTCTTTCCTTGTTTTGTTTTGTTTTTTGTCCTTTTCTTTTTCATTTAATAGGAGAGATTGGATGCAATAATGCAATGCTTGTGATGCCCACATGTTTGAATGTAGGAGTCTTATGAACCATTGCATCTGTCATATAGCAATATGGGTTTTATAATTCTCATTTAACATAAGAATTCAATTTTTTTTACACACCCTTCGATTTTCATGCTGACATGGGTCATACATATAATCTTTTCTTACACATGGATCCCATATGCTTTTTATCTCTATAACATGATATTTCAATTCTCATTCAACATAAGAATTATAAAATCCTAGCCATATATGCTTTGTTATTTATTTTTTTAAACAATATATGCTTTGTTATTAGTTATTGAAAAATATGGTTCTCATATAAGTGTCTTAATTAAGCAACGTATAAAAAATGCTTTTTCATTTCTTTTCTTTTCTCCTTGATAGATTTCATCAATTTTTTTGTTTATTGCACGATACAATTTATCTTGTCTCATGCAACAATATGAGAAGTTCCCTTAACTATTATAAAAAATGGGAAATATTACTCATGCAACAACATGAGAAGTTCCCTTAACTATTATAAAAAATATATAAATTGTGTTTTTTAATATTGGTAAGATGAAATACTAATTTTTTTCATAATTTATTTTTTTATTTAATACTCTTTAAAATTTTAAGATATTATATAACAAAGAATATTAAATATTTTTAATTTTTATTTAATTCATTATCTTGTGTCCTATAACTTATTGCATAAACAAAATCTTTTCAAATTTTATATCTTTTTCCAAGGTAAAAGAATTATTACTTTTTTCTTATTCGTAATTGTGATAGAAAAGCTAACTCAACAAGTAACTCATTTACTATATTCGATTTTCTGAATATTTTTTTCTTTTTGGGAGGAAGGTTATGATCATATCTTACCACCTATTTTCGTTTATAATTTTTTATAATAATATCTTAACCATTAATTATCATTAATCAATGATTATTATTTATTATAAATTAATAATTAATTAATAAATTTGATTTATAAAAATGATAACCATTAATTATTAAAAATTAATAATTAATGTATAGTTATAAGAGGTAGTAAATAAAAATAAATTATATATATAGTTACGGTAAAGGACATTCTTATTCAATAGACACAATAGGAGCTGTGGGTTCCACTAAATTTTTTTAACTAATTTTTTTTCTCTTTCATCTTTTTCAGCGAGACTCAGGTCACAGCGACTGTTGCATCTGCTTGCAGAAGGATTAATTGGAAAAAACATATACCTTTTTTTTTAAAAAAAAAAACAGTTAGACATTTTTATTTAAGGATTTTATGTTTATTATGTTGTAGAAAAAGTAATTGTGTAATGTTATAGAAATTCATTTTGCGTGCCATATATATATTTTTTGTTTTAAAATGTGTGGGCCCCACAAAATATTGTATATGTAGGAAAATTTATTGTGTTAGCGAAAGTTTCACTTTGTTGCCGCGTATATCACTTAACTTTTCATATTTTCATATTTTCAAATTTATCATTTACACACTCGTGAGTCCTGATTATGATATGTATCACTTTAACTCCCTAAGTATAATTTTTTTTTTATTATACAAAATATAAAAAATTCTTTTAATATACAAATTATTAAATTAAAAATAAAATATAAAAAACACTCTTAATTAAGAATAAAAATTTAAAATAATTTATCCTATTTCATCATATTTATGATTTTAAAGATTAGGTTATGAACTAACAGAGGTTTATAACCGAGACTGTATATCTCTAGGAGAAAAGTATATCGATTTTGGATGTTTATAATGACGATGGTATGGATCAAAGCACAATATGAGAATGCAATTGGGGGTAGTGTGTTTCGGCTAGATGACTTTCTGAATCTAGTAAAGTAACAATTCATGAAAATGTTTCGGAAATCAAATGTCTCTTCAATAGGAGAAAAAAAGATTTATAATAGGATTTTATGTTTATTATGTTGTAGAAAAAATGATTGTGTAATGTTATAGATATTCGTTTTGCATTACATATTTTTTTCTTTTTTCTTTTCTTTTAAAATATATGGGCCCCACAAAATATTGTGTGTGTAAGAAAGTTTGTTATGTTATTTTGTTGAGATTTAAAATTCAAATTGTATAGTTTGTTATTCTTTGAATAGTTGTTTTGTGATAAGTTATAACAAATTAGATAGTCATCCTCTGTATAGGGATTTGCTTATTCTGTTTTCATTTTATAGCTGAGTTTGTTATGATTAGCCTTGTATAAATGCACCTCAGTTGGGGTATAGAAAATCAATGAAATACTGAAGTCTTTTATTTGACATGGTATCATCGCTTAGGTTCTGGTCCTTTTTTTATTTTTGACCCACCCAAATACTTTTTTATTTTTTTGACCCACCCGAAACTTATATTCATCCCATCCTTATTTCTTCGAAACCCATTTTCTTTCCGTCACCCGAAACCCATTTCTTCAAACCAGTAACAATGGAACCATCTCCCCAAATTGAAAACACCCAAATTGAAAACACCCATTCCACTACTGTCCCACCATCTTCTTCCTCTGGCGTCTCCCAACCCATCATCATCCACCAAGATAACTCATCCTTCCCAGTATCTATTATCCTTGATGAATCGAATTATCCATTGTGGTCCCAACTCATGGATATGCGAATCGGTGCTAGGAACAAGCATGGCTACCTCACCGGAACCACAAAACAACCCGCGGCCGACGATCCTGGTTTCGCTGGCTGGGTGACCGACAACATGAGGGTCAAGAGTTGGCTCATTGACTCCATGCATCCATCGCTTATGCCCCGTTTCCTGCGTCTCGACACCGCCCAGGAGATTTGGGAGGCTTGCAAGCGGACCTTCTATGATGGATCCGATGAAACATGCCTTTTTGAATTGAATCAACGTTCCTTCACCACGAAACAGAATGGCCGGCCTTTAGCCACTTACTACAATGAACTTCTGGCGATTTTCCAGGAAATAGATCACCGAAGCAACTCTCAGGCTTCCACTGTTGATGGTGTCGTTCATCTTCATTCTGCTATGGTCCGACTTCGAGTCCATATCTTCCTTAGTGGATTGGACTCTGAGTTCGACAATGTCTGCGGAGAAATTTTGCGCAAGGAGCCCAAACTCGATCTGGAGAGTTCGTATGCCTTCGTACGTCGCGAGTTTACTCAACGTCAGACCATGGATCATGCTCGTCCTTCCCCGGAGTCTACTGCCTTAATTACCCATGGAACTCCAAAAACCCGTAAGTCCTCTTCGTCTTCTGGGAAATTCAATCAATATGTTTGTCTACATTGTGGAGCTACTGGTCACTCTAAGCAGCGATGCTTCGAATTGGTCGGCTATCCCGAATGGTGGGACTTCAACAAACAACCACGGCGCAAAACCCCTGTTGCTGCTATTGCCGCTGCTACTCCTATGGAACCCACTGCCCCTGCTGCTCAAACTGGTCAATCCACTGCACCTGCTGCCCTCGTGACTCATCAGGGTCCCTTCGGTAATCCTTATGCCTTCTCTGTTTTGTTTAGAAATCATACTTGGGTAATTGATACAGGTGCCTCGGATCATATGATCCGAGATGCCTCTGAGTTGCATAATTTTAGTCCATGTTCATTACCTTTCATTTCCACAGCAAATGGTGGTACTGCTCCTATTATTGGCAAAGGCTCACTCTCTTTATCACCACATTTATATTTGGATTCTGTTTTGGTTGTCCCTTCTTTGGAATTTAACTTGCTATCTGTTAATCGTATCACTGCCTCATTACATTGCACCATTTCTTTTTGGCCTGAATACTGTGTTTTTCAGGACATCTCAACAAAGATGAAAATTGGTTATGGTGTTAAACGTGGGCAACTTTATTTTTTGGATCTTGGCTTCAAAACTGATTCCCTGGCTGTGCAATCCTTATTTACTTCTGCTGATAATGAAGCTCGTGCCTCGATTTGGCTTTGGCACCACCGATTAGGACATCCTTCTTTTGGTTACTTAGAAAAGTTGTTCCCCAATTTATTTTCTCAGTTAAATAAGGCAGATTTTCAATGTACCACTTGTAAATTGGCCAAAAGCCATCGTGTTTCTTTTTTTCCGAGTCTTAATAAAAGTCATGTTCCTTTTCAAGTTTTCCATTCGGATGTGTGGGGTCCCTCTAAGGAACCATCTTTCTCTCAAGCTCACTACTTTGTCACATTTATTGATGAATGTACCCGTGTAACTTGGGTCAGTCTCTTAAAAACCAAAAGTGAGGTCTTTACTGCATTTAAACGTTTTTTTGCTATGGTCACTAATCAATTTCAGTCCAAGATACAAATTTTGCAAACCGATAATGGGACTGAATATTTAAATACACCATTCACTTCTTTTTTAAGTGATCAGGGCATCAAACATCAAACTTCATGCACGTATACCCCTCAACAAAATGGTTTGGCTGAGAGAAAAAATAGACACCTGTTAGAGGTTGTACGTGCATCTCTAATTGGCATGCATGTTCCTAAAATTTTTTGGGGTGAAGCTCTTTTATCTGCTTCCTATCTTATTAATAGGACACCATCTAGTGTTTTAAATTTTAAAACTCCCCAGCAAACCTTAGAGTCTTTTTTTTCTATTCCCCACATTTCAAATTTGGAACCCCGCATATTTGGTTGTTCTGTTTATGTTCATAAACCTAAGGTTCTGCGGCATAAATTAGATCCTTCTGCAACAAAATGCATTTTTGTTGGTTATTCTGATACTCAAAAAGGTTATAGGTGCTTTGATCCACTTCTTCATAAAGTATATGTCACCTTGGATGTTTCTTTTCATGAATGGGAACCTTATTTTTCAGGGGGAGTTCTTGAGACTTCTCCTCAGGGGGAGACTATTAATACTGGAGGAGAACTCTGTTTTGAAATATTACCAAGTTATAATTCTTATTCTACACCAGACTTGATACTTTCTACTGCAACAGAAACTCTTGCACCTACATCTCCTTCAAACAGAGCATCGGATCCTCATGATGGATCCCCACATTTAACCCCAATAACTGATTATTCATCTGGAGATGTTCCTGAATCTTCGAATACAGATAACACAGTGATAACAGAGGTAAATTCTGATTCCTTACCACTAATTGCATCCAACTTAAATTTGTCCACTCATGTCTTGAATGAATTGCCTAACCGAATATCCCACAGATCCAATAAAGGCATTCCTAAGACACTATATGAACCAGACATCAAAACAAAAACCAAATATCCAATTTCTAATTATGTATCAACTCATAGGTTATCTCAATCATATGCTATGATTGTAAATCAATTATCTACTGTATGTATTCCTAACAATGTTCAGGAAGCCTTAAGTGACCCAAAGTGGAAAGAAGCTATGAATGTAGAGATGGAAGCTCTCCAAAGAAATTCTACTTGGGAATTGGTTCCTCTCCCTCAAGGAAAAAGAACCATTGGATGCAAGTGGGTGTACACTATCAAATTAAAGGCAGATGGAAATATTGATAGATACAAGGCTCGACTAGTAGCAAAAGGATTCACACAAAAGTATGGCATTGACTACCAAGAAACATTTGCTCTAGTAGCTAAATTAAACACTATTCGTATTCTGTTATCTTTGGCAGCCAATAGGGATTGGCCACTCAAACAATTTGATGTGAAGAACGCTTTCTTGAATGGAGACCTTGAAGAGGAGGTATATATAGACATTCCCCCTGGAATTAGCATTCAGCCTAATATAGAACCGAGAGTGTGCAAGCTAAAAAAGGTACTTTATGGCCTTAAACAATCACCAAGAGCTTGGTTTGGAAGGTTTTCATCGGTTATGAGAAATTATGGATACATCCAAAGCAATGCAGATCACACCCTGTTTATAAAGCATCAAAAAGGGAAGGTAACAGCTTTGATAGTATATGTAGATGACATGGTTTTAACTGGAGATGACTTGGATGAAATGAAGAGGTTGGAGAAATACTTGAACACAGAATTTGAAATGAGGGACTTGGGAGAAATTAAATATTTTCTTGGGATTGAGATCTCAAGATCAAAACAAAGGATATTTCTCTCTCAAAGGAAGTATATCTTGGATTTATTGACAGAAACAGGGATGTTAGCGTGTAAACCAACCGAAACACCAATGGAAATGAATCATACACTTGGCATCTTTCCCGACCAAGTTGCTACCGATATAGGAAGATACCAAAGATTGGTAGGTAGATTAATTTATCTATCTCACACTAGGCCAGACATAGCATATGCAGTAAGTGTTGTAAGTAGATTTATGCATGCTCCCAGTATTGATCACATGGAGGCTGTCTTTCGAATTCTCAGGTACTTGAAAGGAACTCCGGGAAAAGGACTTCTTTTTTCAAAAAATAATATTACCCATGTTGAGGGATATTCGGATTCAGATTGGGCAGGGGATAAAACAACAAGACAGTCTACTTCTGGTTATTTTACATTTGTAGAAGGTAACTTAGTGTCTTGGAAAAGCAAAAAACAGAAAGTCGTTGCAAGATCAAGTGCGGAAGTTGAATTCAGGGGAATGGCACATAGTGTTTGTGAGAGATCTTGAAATTGAAAGTAAAGAACCAATGAACCTGTGTTGTGACAATAAGGCTGCTATTGAGATTGCTCACAACCCAGTCCAGCATGATAGGACTAAACATGTAGAAGTTGATAGACATTTCATCAAGGAAAAATTGAGTTAGGGGATAATTCATTTTCCTTTTATCCGATCTGAAAAACAACTAGCAGACATATTAACTAAGGCTGTATCTGGAAAAGCTTTACATGAAGCATGTGACAAGTTGGGCATGATTGATATCTTTGCACCAACTTAAGGGGGAGTGTTGAGATTTAAAATTCAAATTGTATAATTTGTTATTCTTTGAATAGTTGTTTTGTGATAAGTTATAACAAATTAGATAGTCATCCTCTGTATAGGGATTTGCTTATTCTGTTTTCATTTTATAGCTGAGTTTGTTATGATTAGCCTTGTATAAATGCACCTCAGTTGGGGTATAGAAAATCAATAAAATACTGAAGTCTTTTATTTGACATATTTTAAAGGAGAAAATGAAAACCCTTTATAATAATGAGAGAGAAGAGAAAAAAAATGAGTCAAACGGTTTGTTTAGTCTTGCCTTCATTATTGTTGTGAGAGGTTTGCTCCTATTGTAAGTGTACAATGATGAACTATGTAGGGAAAAAAAAATCTCCACATTAAAAGCCTATAGCTCAGTGCGGAGCGCCATCTAAAAGATTGTAAGTATTGGACCCAAGTTATTGGACACTAAGAGGTCGGCTAGAACACATTCAAGGTTTCACCAATCAAACAAATTCAAGGTTTCATGAATCAAACATACACATAAAATGAAACTGAAGTCACAACTCATAAGGAGGAAGTAGGGAAGCACGGGGTGCAAATGATATAGTTAATTTTTTATTTTTTTTTAAAGAAGTTGCATTCCAAGAATCCTAATTTTATTTGATAGTCCCCCCCCCCCCCCCCCCCCCCCCCCCCCTCCCCCCCTAAACTCATTAATATAATAAAATAAGATAAAAAAATTAAATTTTTTTAATGATGGTATTTTTAACGTTATATTTATAATATAATATTTTATATATTAAGGTCATTTTTTTATAGTAAAGATATTTTTAGTGTTTAGAGCCACAATTGGTCTAATTAATAAGATTTAAATCATATGAGGTTAAATGATAAGATATATCCCTTATATCAAAAATACAAAATTGATATTTATTTTGTAACATAAAAGAAATTAAAAAAGGTTAAATATGTTTTTTCAAAATAAATAAATAAATTGGACAAAGTATAATAAAGATATACGAAACAACTCTCTGGGCTCCACAGAACCAAATGACATATAAGAACAAACTTTTCCGGTCATAAACTAATCTAGTGTAAATTGAGGATACATCATAATATAAACTGTATCCTAATAATGGCTAATACCACCCCATAGAGGAGTCAGAGGAGCCTTGAATCCCATCCAAGAAAGTAGGCCACCATCGCAACTCGATGGGCCAATGTACCAAGAATTCTTAAACGGTATCTGTTGATAACTTTGCAATCTGTGAGTATGAGAGCAATGGTTGGTACTCCTCAAAGCCCATGGTTAAGTACCTCAAAAGTAACAAATGGTTCACTGCATGGAAAGAATCCATAGCAAGTATACGTATACCTTTATTTATGAAGATTTTGTAACTATCTTCCCATTTTAGCCTTAATTAATACCTTCCAATTCCCTAGGGATATAAATCTCTCTATGTAACCCCTAGCGAGGGCATGTGACTCCCTTAAATTTTTTAATAATATATATTTATTAAATTCACAAGTTAAAAAAAAATCCTAAAATATATGATTATAATTTGGAACACTCTTAAATTGAACTCACAATTTTATGTTATTTAATTTTTTTCTTAATTTTTAATACATACATATATATATATATATATATATATATATATATATATATATGGGTCAGAGAACATTTTACACCGGTGTAAGTTACACTCTTGGTATCTTATCCGTTGATCCCACTTATATCTAAGGGTTCAAATTTTTTAGTAATGTGAGCCATTGGATATGAGTGGATCAATGGTCAAGATTGAGTATAAGATTTCTAACTCTTATACCGGTGTAAGAATATTCTGCCCAGGTTCAAATTTTTTAGTAATGTGAGCCATTGAATATGAGTGGATCAATGGTCAAGATTGAGTATAAGATTAAGAAAAAAATCTAACTCTTATACCGGTGTAAGAATATTCTGCCCATATATATATATATATATATATATATATATATATATATATATATATATATATATATATATATATATAGGGTCATGATCATTTTACACTAGTGTAAGTTACACTCTCAATCTTGTCCGTTGATTCCACTTATATCTAAGGGCTCAATTTTTTTAGGAATGTGAGCCATTGGATACAAGTGGATCAATAGTCAAAATTTAGTGTAAGACTTCTAACTCTTACACCGGTGTAAGAATATCCTGCCCCATATATATATATATATATATATATATATATATATATATATATTATGTTTACAAGTTTTTTATTTACAAACTACACTATGTCTTACCAATAGGACACTCTTGAGTGAAGTCTTATCAATAAAACATAGTGTAATTTGTAAGTTTGTAAAAAAAAAGTTTGTCAGCAGGATTCTTTGACACCAAATCCTAACTGTTGATTTTCGTCAACTAACGGTTATCATTTATTGGAAATTAATAATTAATTAATAAGTTTGATTCCCAATAAATTATAATCATTGATTGACGGAAATCAACGGTTAGGATTTGATGTCAAATTTCAAAGTTTGACACGGGTGTTAAAATATCCTATCCCTATATATATGTGGTTTACAATTCTGCAGCTGTTGTACGTGCAGCAATCAAATATTTTCCATATATAAACATAAAAGCATTAAACGTGGGGAATCAAAATCGTACAAAAGATGAAAGTATTAAATGTGTGGAATAATAACTAGGGTGTAAATGGCCCAGGCTGGCCCTGGCCCAGCCTACAGCCCCGCCTACGTTAAGTCTGGCCCAGCCCGCCTACATTGAAAAGTATAGTCGGCTTAGATTTATAAGCAAGTCTTTTAACAAATAGTCCGTAGGCCAATTTTGTCAAGCCTGACCTAAAGTCTTGTAGGCTGGCCTATTTAATTTTTAAAAAAAATTATATAATATATTTATTTTAGGGGTGGTTTGAAGATATTTCAATGAATGACATTCTCTTGTAGACTTTATTTCAGCTTTGGTTGACCTAATAATTGTATTTTTCTTATTTTTCTCATTTCTTTGACTCTATTCCTCTTTGACTACATACAGAGCTGGGGTATTATGTTGACTATTTTTTGTTTATCATTTTTTATTTCTTATAAAAAAAGTACTAGTGCATGCATGAATGAAACTTTGCTCAGTATATTTTTATAGTTATTTTTTACTATCGTAAATTTTTTAATG
Source organism: Gastrolobium villosum (assembly GCA_032173675.1). NCBI lineage: Eukaryota > Viridiplantae > Streptophyta > Magnoliopsida > Fabales > Fabaceae > Gastrolobium > Gastrolobium villosum. The sequence goes on along the minus strand of JAVKPL010015417.1, from coordinate 58,612 downwards.
CTCACTAGTGAAATTTATATCTCGTGTAAAAAAATGCAATAATTTATGAACACGTTAATGACTTGTAATGTCAAGCGAATAATTTAAAAATTGTTAAAAATATATCACTAGGTAGGCCTATAAGGCTTGCAGGCCATATCAGGCTCTCTAATTTTTGAAAATAGGCCAGGTTTGGCCTATAAATAAAGCCTTTAGTAGGACAATAAGCCAGATAGGCTGAATATTTTTTTACGTAGGCTTAGGCCACGAAGGTCAAAGTTCGGCCCAACCTGACCCATTTACACCCCTATTCATAAACATATACCCTGTCGTTGTTGTATATAAAGTGGCTGTAGAAATGATTTTACACACACACATATATATATATATATATATATATATTAAAAAATAATAATTTGAATTAACAACAACTTAATTTTAAAAAATCATTTTTACATCTTCAATGAAATTTTCGTCTTTTGATTTTATGAAATAAGGATATAATTTACAATTTTAATGAATAATTTTTTTTTTTATCTTTATCATCAAAGTACAAATTTTATGTAAAATTCTTTTATTAAATTATTTTTTTATCTTTATTAATAAAATACACTTTCAAGAAAAAATATTTCTTTTATTTTTATGTAAAATTTTCTCCTCTGAATAAAAGTAAATGATTCATTACCGTTGCTTCAAAGAAAAAAAATCAGAGAAATGAGAGAGAAAGAAAAAACAACTTGAAATTTTGAAGATACTCAAAGGGAGAAAGTAGAGATTTTGTTTATATACATATATATCAAAAAGTAGAGAAACTAAGAATAAGAAAGTTTTATGGAAAGATAAAAGTGAACATTAAGATGGAGATAACTTTTTTTTTTAAAAAAAACAAACCTCATAATAGTAATTATATTCGTTAATATTTATATTATTCCCTTACCGGCGGTACCAGTGGAATATTGCACTCGATTTTCTTTATGATATATTATTTCTGCAATATATATCTATGTAAATTATTATTCTATAATTTATAAATTCTGCAAAAAATTATTTATATGTATTTGAATTTATATTTCAGTAAATTTAAATATTTTAATTTGTAACAACCATATATGTGTATAATAACATATATGTGAATAGTATTATATTTGTGATAAATATCACATATTATATATTTAATTGTTGATTTATATTTATGCATGATCTTTATATTTATATATTAAGTGTTATTTTTTATCTTAAAAAAATTTAATGTGGTGAATTTGTGAATGATAAATGTTATACGACAAAAAAAAAATTGTATACTTTAATTTTTTTCAAGACTTTCAGTAGTGATTTAAATTTTTATTACTTCCATTACAATGTCAAATTTGAAAAATAACATGCTATGAATTATATTTATCTAAAAAATTATTTTAATGTATAGCTACAGTTGCTATTTGTAATGAAATTGAATTACTTCTTGGTGCTATTTGTATTTGATTTCTCAACAAGAATGAAAATTTTGGTGATTAATCGGTGGAAATTGTTAAAAAGAAAAACCAATGAAGATATATGTGTATACATGTGGTATGAAATTTCTTGTACGTATTCATTAACAAATTCTTTGTTTTTTTTTTGTTTTTTTTTTTAAATTTTAAAATATCTAAAAATTGATAAATGATTATGTGGACACAATGTCATCTAAATTATTTTAGACATTTGTGCTAATTGTTTCATGTTTCTTTTAAATTGTGAAGTTTGTTGTCTTTCTACATTGATGTTCTTCACATGTCAAGGCTAGAGGTATAAATAAACCAAGTTAGGTCAGATTTTGACTTTGATAGTCTAAGCATATTTAAAATAATTAGAGTCTATATTGGCTTCTTACCCTATTAAAGACTTAATTTATTGGTCTGGCTTGACCTATATATTATAGAAAACTAAAAAATCTAATATGATGTGTAAGACCTATCAAGTTGCAAACTAAAGTTTATAGGCCCAAAGCAAATTAAAAGATAAAAGATAAAAATATTTATTCACACAGATCTCATGAAATAAAATTTCATTAACATCACATGAAATAAACTTTCAATAACATAACATGAAATAATGTTCATAAAGGTCACATGAAAATGTTCATGAAAATCACATGAAAATATTCATGAAAATTTCACACACACATATATAATTTACACTTTTTTTACTAATTTAATTTTGTATTATATTTCTATTGTTTGAATATTGTTTCTAAAATTAATTTTTTGGTTTTTAGAATAAGAAAAAACTTGTTTGATAAGGTTGTTTTGTAAAAATAAAATAAAAAATTGTAATTATTTTTTATTTTTAGAATCAAATTTAAAAAATATATCTAAGTTATTTTTGCTCTGTATTTTGATATTTTAATTTTCAAAACAAAAAAGCACAGAAAATAGATGTTGTCATAACTATTTTATAAAATAATTTTAAGAATAAAAGATCAGAACACATTTAAACAGATCATAAATCTATAATTAAAAGGATTGAATTTTTTATTAACATTATATTATATAATTAAATAATAGTGCATAAATTTAAGTTAAAATGTGCAACTGGCAAAAATAGAAAACATTTAACGTTCAAATGGTTTGGGGATTTTCTGCACATCTTATTTGTAATTTGGATCATCACAAAAATTATAAAAATGAAATTAAAAAAGGAAAGGGCAGTGCCCACCAACATATCATGCCACGTTTCGCAACTAACAGAATATGGAGACCATCTATGTATCTGCACGTTAAGAAAATGACAATTGGATTAAAAAATATTCTTTCCGTTTCGCTGGTAGCATGGAGTGTATTTGCAACACCCTAATTCTATATAAGAGAGGCAAAACAAATGCAAAAAGTCAAAAACCTCAATCGACTCTTTCATTTCTAAGCGGTTCGTTCTTTCACTCTTTGATTTTCTTTTCCCTTCTATTTTTCAACAAAAAATTTCAATTTTTTATTTTCCAGAAAATCTCTGCAAATAGAATTTCATTTTTTTTTTTTTTCTCTTTATAATCAAGGAATGATATAACTTTAGTCCTCTGTTCAAAATAGGCCAAGCTATATAATCGACCCCAACACATCCATCTGTTCAAATAGGTCAAGCTACCCCATTTTCCTCTTTGAATGTATGATTAAGTTCCACCTGCCATTCACTGTTCCTAATATGGATAACCTTGTTAATCAACCAATTCGTTCTCTGATAAACTTTGATTGAGAGGTGGCAGCCTCTTATCCATTTTGAGCACCACATTGTCAGAACTCTTATATCATACTATCATTATATTTGAGGAGAGCACTTTAGAGCATGACCTAAGAGGAGAGCAGAAGAGCATGAAGTCGTGAGAGCTCAAAAGAAGAGTTTTCAAATCATCTTGGCCAAATCCTTAGTTGCAATTCTGTAGACCGGAAGCTTTTGCGGGTATTGTCATCCCCTCAATTTTGCACAACCTTAAACACCAAAATGATAGTAACACAGGCTACCACTCCCAACATGAATAGCAACAGAGGCTATCCATGTTGGGAGAGGTGGCCTCTATTGCTATCCATGTTGGTGTTTAAGGTTCTGCAAAATTGAGGGGACGACAATACCCGCAAAAGCTTCCACCATTGGTTCAAAGGTCTACAGACTTGCAATTACTACACGAAAGATTTGGCCAAGGACGATTTGAAAACTCTTCTTCTGAGCTGTCACGACTTCATGCTCCTCTGCTTCTATATGTACTCTCAGTGCTCTCCTAGCTCCTATAATGATAGTATGATATATTTATAGAGTTCTGACAATGTGGTGCTCAAGATGGATAAGAGAGTTGCCACCTTTCAATCAAAGTTACTTCAGAGAACAAATTGATTCTACTGGTAGTCTGGGTGAGATTCTTGTGCTTGGAGTCTCCTGTCTCATGCTCCATCTCCTTCTGTAACAAGATTCACAATTTCCATCAGCATTTGGAAGCGCTGTGAGGCTTGTTCTGGAGAGTGTTCTAGATCCCTACAAGAACGGGCTCACAGGACTCCTATGCAATAATGAAGGCTTTTTGTCCTACTTGCAGAAAGTAAGTTATGATATATTTTAGTTAATGTATCTACTTCGTTATCATAGCTTGGATTTCCTTTAAGTTGCTAATTGTGTTTGCACTTTATAGGCTGCCACCTATCTCGACATCAAGAGCCTATCGGAGTTGACTCAATTGGTCAAGGCTGATATGAGTCAATATACTGTTGAAGGGATATCAGATTGTATGGTAGATTATCTATTTCACGAATGCCCTCTCATCCACCGGGATCAATGAAGATGCTTTATGACCTTTAAATCTAAGAAACTCATCCCCTATTAATTTAGTTTGTCTTTGGATGAGATTGTTGTTGTCTCCTAGCTGATTGAAGCTATTTCCAAGCCTTTGGTAGTAAATGGTATTGGCATGCATACAGTTGTTGTAAACTTTTGAGTGTATTTTCAGTCCTTGGGATAATTGTTAAAATTGATTTCACTTTGTAACTTCTTTTCTCTTCTTATATATAATGTCTGCAGCATCTAGTCATTGACTTATTTAGAAATCGAAGTGGAAACATTTCAACTACCATGCACAAATGTGATTTTGTATGTATAATTTTTTATTTTAAAGAAAACACACTTAACTAACTGAGTAGTTAGTTTTAAAAACTAGCCTCGGATTGAAGTGTATTTTAAGTTTTGCCTGAAGGAACTCGAAAACTGTATAACTTTATGGGTTTGTTTTTTATAATGTTACTTTAGATAACTTTATCTAATTTTCATCAAAACGACGTCATTTTGAGACGGAGATCATAGTATTTTTGTAATTTTAAATTATTTCAGAGTTATAATAGTCTTTATCACTCTGATCTTTTAATTTTTTAACCCAAAACGACGTCATTTCGTTAAACATTGGATAAAGTTATGTAAAGTAACTTACAAAGCTTTTTTCCTGACTTTATTATCACACTTGCCATTGGATAACATCATGTTTTGCCCCCATATTCAGTTTGCTAATATTTAGACTGAATTGAAAGACCTGTTTTATTACATACAGCTTCTCAATCAAACTTGATCATTTTTTCTGAAGAAGCAAAATTACAATAGCCATACAGTCTATGCTTTGCTTAAATAATGAGTCTGATGAATGCAATGAGGTACCTTTTATTGGTACAGACTATTAATAACTCCTGCAAAAAATTAAAATCTCAAATGTGTACATTAACAATTTTACACATATCCCTAATATTTTAGAGGATCTTTCCACTATCTCTTATGGTAAACATTATTCCCATTAAGTAAAATTTTAATTATTTATTATTTAAAGTGAGTGTGAAAAAATGAATAATTTTTTTAATGGGTGTATTTCTTTATTTTTTAAATTTTATTTGAACATTATTGAATTTATATTGAAGTCAATTTTGCAACACCATTTCCTTTTATTTACAAATATCGAATGAGTATTTTATAATAAAGAGGCAGGGGAATTTTTTTATTTTCCAAATTGCACCACTAATTAATACCCTTTAAAATAATAATAATCCATATTACAGAAAAAGTAATTATTTTTTAATCTTTACATATTGAATATATATTACAATTTATTTAAATATAGTCAACTTATTATTGGTGTTTTATTACAAACAAAAGCTGAATAATTTAATACAAATTGATAACAACGTACGATATAACATAAATTGCCCGTACATTGCGCGGTAGCATTAGTTATTTGAAATAAAAAATGAACTTAATGGGACATCAATTCCTGCAAACGTTAAAGTTCAAATAATAATCAAAAACCCATATGGATTAATCATTTATCATTAATCAAAATTTTGACTTAATTTTACTTATAAAAAAATTTATTTTTCACTACACATAGACAACAACTAAACATTTTCTGATATGTTGCTGATATCAAAAATAAAAAATTTGAAACAATGATAGAAAAGAACTCTATTACTCACAGTATCAACCATCTAACACCATTACAGTTATCAAGTAGACAAATAAAGCCACAAGTTGAATATAACCATTCACAGTCCAAAACATGAAAAAAAAAAAAAAACTTTAAGAAAAGGGAAAAGTGTGTGTCAAAGTTGAATATAACCATTCACAGTCCCAAAACTTTAAAAAAAAAAATTTAAAGGACACACATTTATATCTTTTAAGAGAGATAAATAAATAAATTATGGCAGAGAGTGGAGGGAAAAGTTTGTACTTTAGAATTTAAAAAAAAAAATTACATTCATCTAAAATGACCATCCTTTTATGAGGTGTTTGTTACGTTGGAAAAAAAAATTGCCCGTTAAAGTGGGGTAGGGAGAAAACATTAGTCATGCTTGATAGAGGGAGAGTTAAAAAGAATAATTGGAAACTTTTGTGCCCATCAAGTTTTTTTCTACATAGAAACCAACACAAACTTTACCAAAAAAAAAAAACATGGTAAATAAAGCTGCCTTGGTGGCTGAGCGAAATTGTTTACAATTTTTGTTGACCAAAATAACCTTTATTTTACAGAACACTTCAATTGTATATTCAAATTGATGGGTAGTTTCGTAACTTTATTAATATTCCCATCATTTTTTAATTATCAACCAAACAATTTAACTCGATTTTCCATAAAAATTTTAACCTACCAAACACATTTTTGTAACTTACCCAGTAAAAAAATAATTCCCACCATATCTTTTTTTCCCGTTAACAAAAAATTTCTCCTGTACCAAACTCCTTTTTCCTTAAGAAAAAGATTACAAAACACAAAACACCCTTGGCATAATTGAAAAATGGAACAAATATAGACAAACATACCCTTTAAATTTTGCTCCAGAAAAAAAAAAAAGGAAACAAAGCCATTAACATTTTTGGTATCCATGGTGTATAACCTATGAGGAAGAAAAAACATAGCAATAAGAATAGCACCAAATCAGTGCAAAAATTCCATAAAAAATGAAAATGAAAATAAAACTAAAGTTAAAACAAAACATACCCAAATACGTAAAATTAAAACCTATTACAAAAAAATAAAAATAAAAATTAATTAAAACCAAACCTGATTATTAGATCCAAAAACTAGCATATGCAGTCAAGTAGAAAACAAGCAAGCAATCATAATGGGTCGGAATAGAATGCTTCCGCATTAAAATGACTTATTCACATTCTTACTGTGGGAAAGAAAGTTGGTTGAGCTTCATTATTTATTTGATTCTCAAAATTATGTGAACTGATTGAAAGATGAAACCCATCAACAAGATGAAACCCAATAGCCCAAATCAAGATTACTACTCCACTGCTAAAATGCTTCTCTACCATACATCAAAGAAACAAAAGAAAAAAACAAAAAAAAAGAAAAAGAAAGATAAATGCTTCTATGCGTTGGCAGTCAATTGGTCTAAGGTCTCATCTTCAGAAGATCTCTTGATGCGAGCAGTAGCTTTTTCAACCTACAACAACAACATTACTTACAAAATGGTTCACAACTTCACACTTGACAATCAATTCAGTGTAACATAAAATAGATAACATCTTCTACACTTTGAGTTTTGATTACCTCTGCTTCCCAATTTGTCCTTGAAGTCAAAATTATTAGAGTTACTGTCTGTATAAGAACTCCAAGGATCAGTCCCCACCATATGCCCTATAAAAATCCCAAATGCATTGTATTGCATTAATCTTTATATAAACTCAATTAAAATCAGTGAGAGAAATGTTTCAAACTCACAGCTACTCCTAAAGAAGTTTTGAAGCCAAGAACACATCCAACGGTAAGACCAATGACATAGTAACAAGCCAAGTTTACATAAGCAACTATGGCTTGCCATCCACTTCCAATTGCAACCCCTGAAATTTCCAATGTAAATTAAAAAAAAAGGAGGGATCAGAATAAATGATAAATTAAAAATGGTGCATATGCTTATTGTCAAGAATCAAGCTAGCTCAGCCACGTCCCCTCACGCGAGGGGACGACGAGACTCTGATACCATGTCAAAAACCTTGGGATACACCACCCAAAAGCTAGCTCAAAGGGTGGAAGTGTCCAAGGTCTTATAAACTCCACATTAGTTGTTCATCCCACCAACGTGGGACTAATATCTCAACACTTATAGCTTTATTACCTGAGAGTATAGGTTGAATTCCATTTAGGAAAATGGAGATAGCAAGCAATGGAGTCAAATTAGAAACAGCTTCAATGACTTCAGAGTCAGAAGTGAAAAGCTTGCTCAAAGCACCCCGGAATATCAAAATAACCGCACAGAAACTGTACTGACGAGGATGTTGGTTCCATTCACTACAAAGACATACAATTGTGCTATTCTTGGATGAACTGCTCCTAATTCATTGCTAACTCTGACACTGAAATCACGGAACCTACCATTAACATGTTTATGTGAAAGTTTGTTTAAATAAAAAAACTCCTTTGTTTTGTCACTGACCTGGTTGCTGCACTAAGGCCCAACATAAATGTTATGTCCCAGTTCAAGTAATTCATACTGAAAGTACATTGGGACGAATATTATGGTTACAAAACATGTTGGCAAATAATAAGAAAGATTACTCTTAAGAAAAATAGTTAACATACCAAATGGAAACAGAATCCAGTGCGATTGTGGGATTGGAGAGCAGCCCTGATATAAGCACTAATCCTTGATTGTACCATATCTCCAAACTACATTAAGATACATTCTCATATTATTAAAGGAAATTGATGTGAAATTTAGAGCAACATTTTGTAAATAACAATGGTTGTGTTTGTATTGTGTGTGTTTTTTTTTTGGAAATATTCCAATCAGGACGGGTCCAGGATTAAAGCTTTAAACCCCTCCCAAAGGTGGTGCTGAGGAGATTCGAACACATGCTCTTATCCCCACCTACTTAGCTCCCATGCGACAATTGAGCTACCACCATTTGGTTGTATTTGACATGTGGTCATTCATACTATTACCATAACATGATAGCTGAAGCAAGTGTTAGCTTGAAATAAGGCCAAATTCCTTTGAAGGCTTTTACGGTGAATCCGGTCCAAGTTTCCTTGCACCTTGGGCTGAGAATGATGTACAGCCCATTTAACAAGAGAAGAAGCCACCAAGAAAAGCTGAGAGTAAGGGCTGCCCCAAGAAGCCCGTAGCCCAGAACATAAACAACTAGCCAGCTGAGAAGCACGTGCAACATGAATACCCCAACAGACATATATGCCAGAGGATTCACTATGTTCTGAGCTTGGAGGAACCTCTGCATTGGGCAGCACATTGCAAATGCATAGAGTTGAAGAATAAGTCCTCGTGCAAAAACTTGGCCACTCTCTGCTATACTCTCTGATTGCCCTATGGCTTTCAGAAACGCCCCAGAGTACCAGTAGAGAAATGAAAGAATCACTGCTGCACCAATGTGTAAGATGATTGCTCTTTGCAGTATGATGCTCATTGTTGCATGCTTTTTGGCCCCATATGCTTGCCCACACACAGTTTGCACCGCACTTGCCATCCCCAGCTGTTAAAAGAAAAATGCAATTATCACCAATATATATGGATATAGTAATGTAATTAAAACCGGCGCGGTTGAGGTACTGGGTTATTGGTTCAACCAGTGGGTCACTGGTTCAACCGCATGACCCGGTAATTATATGCAATTTTATAATTTATATTAAAAAATTATAAACTTACTCAAATATTTAAAATAAATGAAACAAATTTCAAAATTTTAATATAAAAAATAATAAATCACATATTATTATCCAATAAAGGATCAAACAAAAATATAATGATCATGATACAAGGTTTTATGTTCAGAAAATGACATATCTAAATATAAATAAAATCAAAATTTTCTGGATAGTACATAATTGAGATAATATTAGTGTTGTATACTTGTATGTACATAACTTTATATAATTCAATAAGCAAAAAAATATTCAAATATGTCCATTATGATTTATTTTTTTTTGAAAAAATAAATAATTTGAATTTTTTATTTTTTTTGGACCGGGCCGGGTCGGAACGGGTCACACCGATTCTGGTGTATGGCTGGTTCGTTGCTTCAACCGGATCAATTATATGACCGGTTTACCGGTTCCCGGATCAACCCGGACGGGTCGGTCCGTTTTTGATAACAGTTGGGATATACCAAATTATAGTTAAGTTGCATATTAAAAATAAAATTGCCCTCAATACTGAGCACCGCACATTAGTATTATCATTTCTTGAAAGTTGTGGAAGAAAAATTAATTTTGAAAACTAATGTTGAAATGTTATTTGGTGTAATTTAATTACTAAAGCCAAAAATGAGAAGATAGAGAGGCCAACCATGATTCCATAAGCTAGACCCTGAATTCCAACACTAACAACGGATGCCCCAGCAAGCTCTAGAGACCCCAAATGCCCAGTAAACATCAAGGTGACAAAGCTTAGCATATAATTAAAACTGGACACAGTAATAGAAGCCCCAGAAAGGAGCCAGAGGAGCCTTGACTCCCACTGAACAAGCTTAGGCCACCATCTCAACTCAATAGGACTATGTTCCAAGAATTCTTCAATAGTATCTGATGACAAATTTGAAATATTTGAGTGTGAGAGCAATGGTTGGTTCTCCTCAGAGCCCATAGTTGAGTGCCTCACAAGTCACAACTTGTTCACTCACTGCATGGGAAGGAGGCATTGCAAATAGACTCTTTATAAGTGAGGTGCGGAATATTATGAACACCAAATTATTTTGTAGCTACCGTTCCGTTCAACTGTTGCTACCCGACAGTTGTATTAATGTGCAAAATGTGACACTTGATGTAGGAGAGTAGATAAAACAACCCCCGATGTTATAGACATGTATTCTGAATAATAAATAGTCGAATGAATGAGAAAACTTATGATTCGGATGGGGGTACGGAGGGTCCACCCTATGATGAGAGAATTTGACTTGTTAGAAAAAGGTGGGGACTGACCTTTAGTTGGGAAGCAGCTTCAATCCTTCAACCTACAGTTAAAGAATATATCTAACATATCTTTGTTTTTTTTCTTTCCTTTTGTTTTGTTTTGTTTTGTTGTCCTTTTCTTTTTCATTTAATAGGAGAGATTGGGTGCAATAATGCAATGCTTGCATGCCCACCTGTTTGCATCTGCATATAGCCATATATGCTTTGTTATTAATTATTTGCATATATCCGTGCTGTTCATCAGCCAATCTAAACCGATTCAAACCGCGGAGATTGAACTGAAAAATTGATAACTGAATAAACCAAAAATCGATTAAAAACTGCAAATTTTAATTGGAATGAATCGGTTTCTGGATGGGTTGATGAAAACCGATCTAATCCAAACCGATATCATATATTAATTCCCTCTACCTATTTGGGTCTTTCCCTAATCATAGCCTAAAAATTTCTAAACCCAAGACTCATTAACCCATCAACTAAATTCAAGAAAAAATCTAGTCACATCTCATCAACAAAATTTTATCTTCGTATAGCTTCATATCTCATTGCAAAAAAAAAAATTATATTATAGTTTACTAATGCTTTGTATTTCAAAATTTTTTTTTTTACAAATCCAATATATACAAAATATGTTATTTGCATAATAATCATGAAATAAATTTTACGATTTTCAAAAAATCGAAAATCGATCCAATCCAAACCGAAAAAAGTTGAATTGGATCGGATCGGATTTGAAAAAAAAACAAAACCGAATGGATGATTATATGATTAAACTGAAGGGATTGGATCAGATAATTTTTGCTTCCAAAATTGATCCAATTCAGACCGCGAACACCCCTATAGCCATATACGTTTACATGTGACACTTGTGTCGTGCAACGCAACACATAAAATATGGATGGAATTCTTCTTCTTCTTTTTTTTCTCTTTAACTTAACGGGTTCCATTAATTTTTTTATGTATTGTATGAGATAATTCATCTCATACAATATGAGAAATATATTGCTCTTAATTATTACCAAAAATATATAAACTGTGTTTTGTTAACATTCGTAAGAAGAAATAATAAATTTTTTCATAATTTTTTTTATTTATTTAAAATTTCTTATTTATCACTCTTTAAAATTTTAAGATATTATATCACAAAAAATATTAAATATTTTTAATATTTATTTTTAATTCATTATCTTGTGTCCTTTAACTTATTGCATAAACAAAATCTTTTCAAAATTTATATCTTTTTCCCAGGTAAAAGAGTTTTTTTTTTCTTATTCGTGATTGTGATAGAAAAGTTAACCCGACAAATAACTCATTTACTATATTCGATTTTGTGAGTTTTTCTTTAAAAAAAAAAAAAAACAGTTAGACATTTTTATTTAAAGGGAAAATTTCACTTTGTTGTCACGTATATCACTTAACTTTTCATGATTTCAAATTTATCATTTACACACTCGTAAATCGTATCACTTTAATTCCCTAAGTATAAAAATATTCTTATTATATAAAATATCAAAAATTATTTTAATAAAAAAATTATTAAATTATAAATAAAATATAAAAAATGCTCTTAATTAAAAATAAAAATTTAACATAATTTATCCTATTTTATCCTATTTAAGATTTTTTTTTTTTGGTACATTATCCAATTTAAGATTTTAAAGATTAGCTTATGAACTAATGTGATTTTAGAATCAACATTGAATCTCTTTGGAAGTAAAGAATATCAATATGGTGGTGACGATGGTATGAACCAAAGCACTCTATGAGTATGCAATTTGGGAAAGGAGGGGGGGGGGGGGTAGTGTGTTGGTGATTCTAAATATCAGGAGAATAAACAACTCATAAAAATGTGTGAAATCAAATACCTCTTCAATAGAAGAAAAAAGATCTATATAGAAAAATAAATATTTTCTAACGATAAGAAAAAATAAAAATAAAAATCTGAGCCAAACCATTAATCTTGGCTCTATTATGGTTGTGAGGGATGAGGACATTTAAAAGAAGGGAAAACATTTGCTCATCTTGTATGAGAATTCAATTCTCATACTGTGTCCCTTTAATTTGTGTGCAAGGTTTTTCTTTTCTTTTTCTTTTTTTAATAAATATGGGACCCACCACTAGTTGAGTCACAATATGAGAATTGAATTCTCATGCAACATGAGAAAATCAAACCCCTTAAAAGAATTATCTACAATGAGATGCCATAACTCACGGTGGAGAGCCATTTAAAAGATTCTATACTTGGATCTGTAGTATTGGACCCAACTTGTTGGCACTTGAGAGGTTGGCATGGGACCCAACATTTAAGGTTTCATCAATCAAACATACACATAAAATGAAACTTTCATAAGGACAAAGTAGGGAAGCACGGGTGAAAATGATATAATTAATTTTAATTTTTTTAAAGAAGTTGCATTCCAAGAATCCTAATTTTATCTGATAGTTTTATTTTTCAGAAACTCATTAGTATAATAAAATAAGATAAAAAAAAAATATTCAATCATGGTATTTTTAACGTTATATTTATAATATAATGTTTTACTTTTTAAGTATATTTTTTATATTTTATATGATAAAGATATTTTTAGTGGCCGCAATTGGTCTAATTATTAAATCACATGAGGTTAAATGATAAGATATATCTATTATATCAAAAATACAAAATTGATATTTATCTTGTAACATAAAAAAAATTAATTTTTTTAAGAGGAGAGATATTCTTACTACCAAATTTTTCTACTACCAACTTACTACCTATCTAATCATCATTGAATCAGCATTTTCTCTCTCTTCATAAATTTTTTAGCATTCTCTCTCTTAGATTGGTAGTAAGTTGGTAGTGAAAAATTTTGGTAGTCAAAATATCCACACTCTTTTTTTAAATGTTTTTTCAAAAAAATAAAAATAAATAAAATTGGACAAAGTATAATAAAGGTGTACGAAACAACTCTCTAGGCTCCACAGAACCAAATGACATATAAGAACAAACTTTTCCAGTCAGAAACTAATTTGATGAGGAGTCAGAGGAGCAGTGACTCACATCCAAGAAAGTAGGCCACCATCGCAGCTCAATGGGCCAATGTACCAAAAATTCGTAAATGGTATCTGATGATAACTTTGCAATCTGTGAGCATGAGAGCAATGGTTGGTACTCCTCAAAGTACATGGTTAAGTAGTACCTCACAAATAACAAATGGTTCACTACATGGAAAGGATGCATAGCAATTAGCAAGTACACCTTTATTTATGAAGATTTTGTAACTATCTTCCCATTTTAGTCTTAGTACCTTTCAATACGGGATATAAACCTCTCTATATGTAACCCCTAGACAAGGGCATGTAACTCCCTTAATTTTTTTTTTAAATATATATTTATTAAATTGACGAGTTAAAAAAATATCCTAAAATATGTTATTATAATTTGTAACACTCTTAAATTGAACTCATAATTTTATGTTATTATATTTTTTTCTTAATTTTGAATATATATATATATATATATATATATATATATATATATATATATATATAGTAAAATAATAATAATTTGAATTAACAACAACTTAATATTAAAAATCATTTTTACATCTCCAATGAGATTTTCGTCTTTTGATTTTATGAAATAAGGATATAATTTACAATTTTAGTGAATAAAATTCTTTTATCTTTATCTTCAAAGTAAAAATTTGATGTACAATTCTTTTATTAAATTCTTTTTTCACCTTCATTAATAAAATACACTTTCAAGAAAAAAAAAGGTCCTTTTATTTTTTATGTAAAATTTTCTCCTGTGAATAAAAGTAAACGGTTCATTACCGTTGCTTCAAAGAAAAAAAAATTAGAGACATAAGAGAGAGAAAGAAAAAGCAACTTGGGAATTTTAAAGGATACTGAAAGAGAAAGTGCATATATATATATATATATATATATATATATATATATATATATATATATATATATATATATATATATATAGGGTAATCATTTCTCAAGCAGCTTGAGATAAGTTTATCTCCAGCTAGCCCCAAAACTACGTCGTTTTGATTAATGAAGGGTATTTATGTAATTTTAGGTGAATTAATGAAGGGTGTTTTAGTAAAATGTATATGATATAAAAATAAATAAAATTACAATAACACCCTTCATTGATTCCAAGCTGTTTGAGAAATATTTTTCCTATATATATATATATATATATATATATAGGGATATGATCAACTTACACCGGTATAAGAATAATAAATCATATACCAAATCTTAACCGTTGATTTCCGTGCATCTAACGGTTGAGATTTATTGAGAATTAAAAATTAATTAATGATTGAGACCTGAACAATCTTAACCGTTAGATACAAAAATCAATTGTTAAGATTTGATGTAAGATGATCCTGTGCCATATAGGGGCAGGATATTCTTACATTGGTGTAAGAGTTAGAAGTCTTACACTCAATCTTGACTATTGATCTACTTGTATCCAATAGCTCACATTACTAAAAAATTTGAGCCCTTAGATATAAGTGGGATCAATGGTCAAGATTGAGAGTGTAACTTACACTAGTGTAAAATGATTCAACCCTATATATATATATATATATATATATATATATATATATATATATATATATATATATATATATGTAGGGTCCTTTGACACTGGTGTCAAATTCGAAATTTGACACCTTATCTGATAGCCGTTAGATAAAAAAAGATCAATGGTGTCACATGCTTACAAATCAGAGCCATTGATCTTTTTTTATCTAACGGCTATCAGATGAGGTGTCAAATTTCAAATTTGACACCGGTGTCAAAGGATCCTACCTCATATATATATATATATATCGAAAAATTAAAAATCCAGTAATTGGATTATCCGGTGAGTGAATTTTAACTACGTTCTCCCGCGAGAACATAGTGCAAAAATATTACAATGGTGTTTAGGGGTGGCAAATCGTGTTCGTGGGTCGGGTTCGGGTCGACCTGTGTCTGACACGAACACGAATAGATTCAACCCGAACACGACCCGATTAATTATTAGTGTCAAAATTCTCAACCCGAACACGACCCACTTTTTCTGCGGGTTGACACGACACGACACGAAAAATCTTATAATATAAGTGTGATCCGTTTATTACACGACTCGCCCCAAAAAAGCACCAAATCTGATTGCAATATAACAAAAAAAAAATCTTCAATAAAAAAAACCTAGAGTGTATATTTTTTTTTTTATATCATTCAATAAAATTACCATAATAACCTTGAAAAAATAAAAAAAAATTATATTTGCGGGTCAGAGCGGGTTCACGGGTTGACCCGTGACCCGACACGAATATTTTCGTGTTATATTTTTCCAACCCGAACACGACCCATTTATTAAACGGGTTGACCCGAACACGAAAATTTCGTGTCGGGTCCGGGTTGGGTTGGCGGGTCGTGTCTTAAATTGCCACCCCTAATGGTGTTCTTCAGGTGTTCTCCCGGGAGAACATAGTTATAATTTTACTATAACTGTGTTCTCGCGGGAGAATATAGTGCACTGGACCGATTTTTGCATCCAGTCACTGTACACTCATCAAGCCCTATATATATATATAGGGAAAAGTATTTCTACAGCTACTTTAGATAAGGTTATCTACAGTTACTACTTTTTCACTAAGTATGACTGGACGTACTTAGTTATAACAATAAAGCTGCTCTCTCTTTCTCTCTCCTCAGACACTCTGTCAGCTCACGTGGCGGAGAGAGAAAATGCACTTTTAATGTACGACCGGTCGTATTTAATGAAAAAACTGTAATTGTAGACAACCTTATATAAAGTGGCTGCACTAAATGTTTTCCCATATATATATATATATATATATATATATATATATATAATAGGATATTGTAACAACTAAGTATAGTTACTACCAATGTTATTACCGATCAATTATCTAATAAATATAATTGGATTTTCTTGAAGATATTCACATGTATTGTATACTTAAAAAGTTTGTAAGATTCCTCGTGAGCGATAATTCAAATATGTGTATAGCCTAGAAACGAGTTTCTTAAATTAAGGAATTAATCTCCTTATATAAGAAAAGGCAAAGGGACACCGTTAAAAGGTATAAGACTCTCATGCATAGAAAAGTCCATACTTATGAAATACTTGGCAAAAAATAGTTATATATATATTGGTAGACTAAGGGAAAACTTCAATAAAAAATCCTATAATTTTCCTCAAAATTACTTACTCCTTCCCAAATTTTTTAATCATTTACCCTTTTACTTAGTTTTTTGTTATCACTTACCCTGAATTCCAACACTAGCAACGGATGCCCCAGCAAGTTCTAGAGACCCCAAATGCCCAGTAAACATCAAGGTGACAAAGCTTAGCATATAATTAAAACTGGAAACAGTAATAGAAGCCCCAGAAAGGAGCCAGAGGAGCCTTGACTCCCACTGAACAAGCTTAGGCCACCATCTCAACTCAATAGGACTATGTTCCAAGAATTCTTCAATAGTATCTGATGACAAATTTGAAATATTTGAGTGTGAGAGCATTGGTTGGAACTCCTCTAGTTGAGTGCCTCACAAGTCACAACTTGTTCACTGCATGGGAAGGAGGCATTGCATGTGGACTCTTTACAAATGAGGTGCGGAATATTAGGAACACCAAATTATTTAGTAGCTACCGTTCCGTTCAACTGTTGCTACCCGACAGTTGTATTAATGTGCAAATGTGCCACCAGATATCTAGTCTCAATAATGAATGAGGAACATTATGATACGATGTACTTAGTTGGGACCACTAAGGGTCCACCACAAAAGCCACACCTATTATATACACACAGAATGTGACCTATTTTAGCAAGTGGGGATGAAAGTTTTGTTTTCTTCTTTCTATGCTCGTTTCTTTTTCATTTTATAGGAGAAAGCACTGTCATTAAAACGAGAAAAACTTTAATGGCCCTGTAAAAAGATAAAAAAAATATTTCCTTTTTTAATAAAAAGGACCACTAAAATTTTTGTTAAGTCCAAAGCTCTGACATGATGGAGATTGGAGAATACATGTAATATAATTATGGGTTTTATATTTCTCATATGAGAATTCAAATCTCATGTTGTAGAGATAAAAAGCATGTGAGACCCATGTGTTAGAAAAAATTAGATGTAGGACCCATGTCAGCACGGAAATCGAAGGGTGTGTAGAAAAATTTGAATTCTCATGTTAAATGAGAAATATAAAACCCTATAATTATTACGGTTATATTACTATTATGTAATAAGAGATATATTATCTTATGTTGTAGATACAATCAGGTAGTGGGCCCCATTGTTTATTAAAAAAAAAAAAACACAAAAATCGATGAATGTGTAGAAAATTATATTATCTCATGTAACATGAGATTAATATAACCCTAATTATTAAGCCATTGTTATATTTTTATTATAATATTTGTTAGCACATCAAATTGCTCAAGTGTAAGTCATAGGAGAGTCTATCCATACGTGGACATTGTTTTTCGGGTATCACATTTAAGTTCGAAAATACAAATATTCATAGATCAAACATGTCTGACAATAAATATAATAACAAGAAATTGTCAAGATTAAAGCCCAAGAAGGAAAAAAAAATTTATGTACAAAATTCAGAAGTACATCACCAGATACAAGCAAAATTGAAAGCTCTCAACATGGTTGAATCAACGCCATCTAATTTCTGGAAATCGGTCGATCTACAAAACTTTTCTAAGAGCGCTGTCAATGCATCATTGGCTCAGGAATCTTATTTTAACTAATGTCAAAGTACTGAAATTTTTTACTTGCTACATACATCATTGCGTTTTAAAATAGCAGATAGCAATTTCTGTTGATCTGTACCCAGTTCAGAGAACCATCTCCTCAAAGTTTCAGCATTGTCAGAAACAGATTTAGAATACGCTGGAAGACTGATGTTAGTATGAAAAAGGGTTTCAGGATCAAGAGGAAGAAGGCCAAACAGAGAAGTGGCAGTAGCAATTTGAAGAGAAAGTCCTGCTTTCATGGAAGATGTGTGGGATAAATGAGCAAACAAATTACATCTCAATTTCTCAACTCCTCGATCTTCATATCCATCAACATTTACTCCAATCCTGAAATTTATAACATTCACACATTGTTAGAACATGAACGAAAATATGTGAAAGCATCCTTCATTGTTAAATCAAACGAGATCAAATAATATTTTAATGTGGACATCTGCCCGTGGCATGTTGCAGATATGAGTATCACACAAGACAGATGTAAAGGTTAACAAGAAAAAAGAATCTCTCACCATACAAAGCTTCTGAGGATAGATGCTACCAGTGGCGGAGCCCGGGCCAAAAAATCATATGTGTATTTATTTTTCTTAATTTTTGTTAGTTCATATTATAATATATTTAAATTATATTAAATACAAAACACCTGAGCAGATAGCATAAAAAAGAGTTATAATTTTATTAAATATATTTTAATTTTTTATATAAGTGGTAATGGAACACATAACTTAATACAACTTATCCAAATCTCTCATCAAATATATTTTAATTTTTTGATATAGCCAAATTACAAATTTTAGCCCGGGCCAAATTACAAATTTTAGCCCGGGCCAAATTACAATTTTAGACTGGGCCAAATTATAATTAATTATATAATTATATATGATAAATACAATTTGTTAAAATTTAGCCCGGACGGAGACCACCCCCAGCCACCATGTGGCTCCGCCACTGGATGCTACCAAACATGCAGAATAGGTTGATGTAAATCTAACTCAAGCTCAATTAATAGAACAGGACTACATATTGCCCCACTAAAAAAAAAGGCTGGTCATATTCTAAAAGATATAAAGGTACTATTAATGGAATTTCACAGGACAAGTAAATTATTACAATATCATCATAGAATTGACTCTCAATCCTCATCATTGAGGGAGATAAATCAAATTAGAAGAGTGCTTATTAAATTATTATGAGATGGGAGGTGCCCTGATTATTGAATTTTTGTATGACTGGTTAGGATTCAAACACCAAGTCATGTGTGTGACTTGACTAAATAAATGGTCATCTGAGCTGCAAGTGATTTTTAATCTTGAGTACGGATGTTCCAATGATCAAGTACCGCTCCTCTCACTCTCACGATAAGCATACCTCTTACTTCATATATACTGTATTCATAAATGCATATGTATGTACAAAAGTATGCATGCATGATTAGTCACAACACTATCATCATCAAAGCGGCAATGATCAATTTACCTCCCAAGTTGACCAAGAAGAACAATGATAGGAATAGCAAAGTTCTCCTCCATACACGAGTCAAGCATTTTCAGCAGCCGAGGAACAAGTTTGATATCAGTCCAGCACCAGCTCTGCATTGGAAAAGGAAACCGAGCAATCAGGTTTAATATTATGCCATAAACTAAATGAAGTTATGACAAGAGTATAATTTTCAACCATATAAATACGTAAGCCTTGGCAACAAGTCACTTATTTCAGAAAATGATAGCGAATACTATGAGTGTCACTAGAATCAAGCTCAATTTCATATTGTAGAATTTTATTACTTTCATTATAACATCAATTCTTAAAAAAAGCAACCATCACTTCTTTTGGAGGATGGATAACCTTTTAAAATTAGAGCTTGAGAAAAAAAAAATATAAATTAAGCAGGATCAATATTAATTTGAAATGATGAGAATAATACCATTTTGCTTGCTACCAGTTCCAACAATGACAGGATATCGCTAAGGTAACAAAAGGTGACGTTCTTAAGGGCATTTGGTTGAGCAGCAGAAATCAAGCACTTTTTCAAACAACAGGGCGCATCATACTTCTTGTTAATGGCACTTTGAACCGCTTCCTGATTGGACCAATGTCCAGCATTATCATTGTCTGACATTAATCTAGAATCTGACAAATCAACTCGTTTAATCCCTTGAAGCCAACAGTTTTTTATCTCTTCTAAGAGCAAGCAAGCAACTACATCAATGGATTCAGAACCTTCCGAAAATGGGCATTTAGTAGTTGTACAAAATTCATTATGCAGCTGATTTATTGAAGGAAAACAAGCAGTAGCAACAGATTGGCTCCCACCCTCAAGAAACATAACTAGAGACTTCAAAACAGTCACCATTAAACCAAAATTATGCATGTCGAAAAACTTCTCTCCACCCATATAAGCAAAAATATGAAGCATAGTCAACACCATTAAAGAATCCCATTTGCACAATCTAAGAATATCATATGAAGCCTCACGCATAAACCCTACATGATCAGTTGCAGCACATAATGATGCTAATATAATACTTCCTGCCACCAATTGTTCACTTGAAGCTACACCAGAAGATACTTTATCAACACAATCCAGAAAATCATTGGTTCTCAAATCACAATCTGACAAAGTCTCAGCAGGTACAATATTGTTTGCTATAACTTTTCCTTCTATAAGAAAATCTCCAATGAGGCCAAGCAGTTCATGGAAAGAATAATTTTCTAAAAACAGGATTCTTGTCTCTGCATCGGACATAACTGGGAAAAAGGTGAAAAATTGTTAAATCCAAGTTTTATGAAGTGCACATAACATTATATTAAAATACCAGATTAAAAACAATAATGTTCAGAAAATGGAAGTTGCTTATGAAACAGAGCAAACCTGTGCAAATATGTTCAGAATAAGAATTCAAGGAGTGCAATAAATTCCCATCCCAAAGTTTTCTAAATGTCATTGTTGTAGTCACAGTAAAGTTGAACAGCAGCAGTGTTAACAAAACTGAAACCTTCTCCCTGAAAGAAATTAAGAGAAACAAAATAATGTTAATATTATCACCGACATTTGTCAACAGTTTAATATTATCATGAGCTGATTTGCTTGATACAGCAAGAAAAACAGAGTATTAAAACAGAAACTAGAAAGGGTGTTCAACAGCATGGACTCTATAATATCACAAATAGCATGAGGCACTTACTTCTTTAAGAGCTTTTCTTCCATTTTAAGTGCGGTTAGAATGTTACTAACTGCCCAGCCTGTTTCAGTAGCCAAATTGCACCTAGCTATACAATTTTTTGTAGCAATAAGTATCCTAGATATAATACTTTTGTCCTCAGTATTTGAAAAGACAATAGAAAATTTAGGAAGTTGATTGCGTAAACATCCAATTCCATCCTCCACCACAAAAGCAGTCCTAGAATTTTCTGGAGTGTGCATATGTGGCAATTTCACAATCTCAGTTTTTCTAGTCAGTGTAGGCTTATTCTGTGAATTACAAGAATCGCCACAAACATCAATTTTTTGTTCATTGGAGTTGATTTCAACATTAATTACATCAAAGGAAGGTGAAGGAAACGAGTCAGTTCTTGAACTCAACATGTCTTCTTGGAGTGCTTCCTCTAGAAAGGGATTCATCAAATTATCCGCATCAAATATTTCATGAAATTCAATTTCAGGAAGGGTTGGAGACAAGGGAAAATCCATTGCTCTTCTATAGCATTTCTCATCGGCAGAATTTTCTAATTCTAACAACTTCATATAACTTCCATCAGCCACTTTATCAAAACTAAACATTGAATCAAAATTATTTGCAGCATCACACATCCTCTCCCCACATGCTTGAGTGGTTTCTAAAGTATATGAGGCAGGGAAGGAAGTGTGTCTACAGACATTTGCATCATCATAGACCTCAGCTTTAGCCTCTACTGTGCCTTTTTTCTCATCCCTGTTAATCTGAGGTATCATGTCCATTTTTTCCCTATGAGGTTTCTTTCTCTTTTTGTGGGCCCTCTTATTCTTTTCCTGTAAATTGTTCAGATTATGAAGCATCTCTCTTCCTCCTTCTAAGCATTTGTCAACTTTTTTAGACAACAAACCATGCAAATCAGAGAGATTCTCAGAAGACAAATTTGCAATATCTTCAATTGTATTATGCATTTTTTCCCTCTTCCTATGATGCACAGTAACAGATCTGTCAGATGGGTTGCACATGCTTTGTCCTGCATCAAAGATCTCCTGAGTCAATTTTGCTGATGCAGTAGTAACTGGGAACGCAGTTGTTTCCTGTGAGCCCATTAACTGTCCATCAGAAAAAGATTCTGTACTGGAATTTACTGCAGAACTCTGTAACTTTGTTCTGTTGGATCCTCTAACAAGAGGGTCCAATTTAGAATCAATACCTGTGATGGTTTCAGAGTGATTTCCCCCAGATAGAGCAAGAAGTGGGGTACACTGCATGTTTTTCCTCAATTGGTCACATGCATCCATTGTTGTGCAGCAAGGTTCCAGAAACTCATTTTCAATTTGGCTATGCATCTGAGACAAATTTAAATTGCAGGATTGTCTCATGACATTTGAATTCTGCAAGTATGGTATAATCTCAAACTGCAAAAATCATCCAGCAAAGATAAAAATGGTTAAGGCATGCATATATAAGAGTAAGATACAAATAAAATCAGAACTAACAAAAATGAAAAAAAAGAAAGAAAAAAAAAGACAGTCTGGTGCTATAAAGCTCCTGCAATGTGCAGGGTCTAAGGAAGGGTAAGACCCATTGTGTGGGTCTATAGGAGTCAGTCTTACCTTGCATTAGCAAAAGGTGATAACATGCATCGAAATTGTGAATCTATGACCTCCGGGCTCACATGGCAACAACACCAACTGATGTGCCAAGGCTCCCCTTCTAACTAACAAAAACCAAATTTATTACCATGTCCTCTCTTCCACAAGTGGGCAAGCCTTGAAGTAGCGATAAGGTTGCTCCTTGTGACTGGAAGATCACTGGTTTGAATTTGGGAAATAGCCTCTTTGGGCTGCGTACAATCAACTCTCACCCCTACCCTTGCAAATAAGGAAGCTTTGTGCCCTTTATCCTCTCTTCCAAAAAAAATATCCAGATTCAGTGGATCAACACAAGGATTATTATTATAAAACAAAAAAGTATCTATCCCTACTCAACCCAATTAATTATTTATTGCTTTCAAAAGACCCGAAATATTCTCGTTTCCCAAGGCTAAATAACTAGTTAGTGCTACCACGTAAATGATTTTCAACCCAAAATTCCAATAATTTAGGTGAGAACCAACTTTTAAGTTCAAAACCACTAATCCATAACACCAAGGTAGTCAAAATTGAGATTTTAGCTAGGATAGGGGGAGGCAAACACATAAATCGTGGGATCCAAAACAGTAAGATCCAACCTAGGATACAAAATGATATCCAAACATATATATAAACCAGCAGCACCACTAGCCACAAAGCAACACCCATCCAGCAGCAACCACCAGTACCACGAAGAGAGATTCAGGGCTTCAGGCGTTCAACACCATGAAAGGTAGCAGAAACGATACAGGTAGCACCATAGAAAATGTTTTCTTCAAATTCAGCTAGGACATCTGTGAATGGGTTAGAGTTTTGTGAGTTTTCGGGTTTTTTGGAACAAACTAAACCAAACAGCACGGAGGGATTGTCAAATCCCACTGATCCTACAAACCTGCATGCCAATTCCACACAATCACCAGATCATGTTCAAGAGTGTACTAGGGCTCATTGGTAGGTGGGAAACTCAAAGGATCATGTGACCCTACGAGTAAACTCTCGACTTTGGCTACCTTGCATAACTTAGATAACTAGTCGCCCAAATGAGATCATTGGCTTCAAAAGATACGACCATGATGCCTTAATTCAAGTATAGAATTTACATCAACAGCTCTTTTGTGGGTCTGTGTGTGCATGCACGAGTTTTCAACAAGGAGAGATGATACAAAATGGAAAAAAATAAAACATTATATATAACTACAAACAATTCATCTGTGAAACTAACCTTTGTTTGGTCATGTATACTTCCATCAAAAGGTGAGAAAGATCCATCCAGTATATCAAGGCGATGTAGAAGTTGAATGAAATTAATCTTTAGACGGCCTAATTCATGGTGTAAAATGCTGTAACGGCTTGCTTCTGACTTATATTTTTGCCTGGCATGCTTTGCTCGTAGCTTTTCAAGCTTCAGTTGGTTTTTCAAAAGCTTCACTTTAGTACTTTCAGCTTTCAAACTAATATCAGCAGCCATTTCAATGGGCTTCCTAAGGGATGAAAGTTCATGCATCTTCTGCTTCAAACCCTCGATTGTCCTCTTATCCTCTTCTAATTGTTGAGACATCTGATCAGCACGGTGTTTCTCTTCCACGAACTTGTTCCAGTTATCTTCAGCAAGAGCCTTCTGCTTCTCTAATTTAACCATCTCTGTATCTGCACGCCTTTTTTCCATAGTGGCCTTGTTTTTTTCAACCTCTAACCTTTCTTTCGCTTTTGCCATCCCAGTCTCAGCATTTCTTTTTTCTGCTAATATCTTGCGCTTTTCAACTTCAAACCTTTTGGTTGCCTCTTCAAACGTAGACATCTCAGACACCAACTTCAATTTTGCTTCATTAACTTGTTTCTCCAATCGACCAATCTGAATCCTATATTCCTCAGCCTTTCCAGCTTCAATTCTGGCAATCTGCATCCCCTTTTCAGCAGTCTTATTCTTCTCTGCTTCTAGTAACTTGAAAGCTTCAGCAGCTTTCTTCCCCTCATAATCAGCCCTTCTCTTCTCTGTCTCCAGAAGCTCCTTCAATCTACCAATTTCTTTTTCCCTATCAGCATGAAAACCTAGTACGTCCTTGTTCTTGTTCTCGTTCTCATTTCCATCCAGAGCATCGCTGCCACATCCGTACTGAATTTTAGGTGTAGTAACCTCAGACTTGATGCTACAGCGGTCATTCTCCCTAGCATTAAATTCTTTCAGTGTTTCCTCTGTTTCTGTTTTGCCCCCACCTGCTGCATAGAATACATTACATTACATTACAGCATAGGTATAAAAGATAACTCATTCAGGTAACAAGCATGTTCATTCGATCTATGTCACTTAACACCAACCCACTTGCATTTGCATACTCTGAACACCAAATATTCATATTCATATATTCATACCCAAAAGCTTAACATGACAAAAATTAAATAATAAAAATAGAAAGTCATTTACCTTTGTTGTTGTGCGACTGAATTTCGTTAATCTTGAGTTCAAGAACCTTGACAGCTTGGCGCAGAGCTTTCCGCGACTCTTGCACCTTCGTGTATTTCTTCTTCCACTGCTTATAAAAGAAATGGTAAAAAAAAAAAGATTAAATAACTAAATAAATGAAGAAGAAGAAGAAGAAAAACTGAATTGAACTGAAAAATCAATAAAAGCAAAAGAAAGTAAAGGGTACGTACGTGGTCACAGCAAGTATTTATAGATTCGGAATTCAAATTCAGATCCTTATCCGCTGACAATGCCATGAACACGATGAATGAGTAGCAAATTCACAAACAAGAGAGAAGAGATGGTGATTGTGACGGTGAATTAAACCCTGAACCTCCACCTACTTCAATTCAATGTTGAATACGAAGCCACATGAGGATCAAGGGCTTTGGTTTCTAAATCAGGGTTTTAAGATTCAGACTTTACAATTTTATATATTTTTTTTTTTGAAAACCTACAATTTTCATTTGTATTCTAAAAAACAATTTTATATTTTCATTTGTATTATGGAAAGATCGTACCAACTAAATTGTCTTATTATCAATCGATCTCATCATTACATCTCAATCTCATTATTAGATCGCTTATGTTAATCTAACGGTTATATTTATTTCCATCCTTGTATGGTTATGTTCTTCATATGTAGAGTGAAAGTATTAAATATGAGAAATCATAACCATACAAAGGTAGAAATAATTATAAAGTATTAAATTTGAAAAATCATGATCATGTAAAGATAGAAATAAATATAATCGTTAAATCAACATAAGCGATCTAACGGTAAGACTGATTGGTAGTAACATTGATATTAAATATCCTTCCGTTCTACAAAAACATAATTTGCCATAACTATATTTGATGTTTTGATTTTTGTTTGCGGTCGATAATTATAAAATCTATCTGAATGTTCGACTCCCAAAATAGCATGAAATAATGACACAATTCTTCTTTTTGGAGATTAATCAATAACAATCACCGATAAAAAATTTAATCTTTTCTCTTTGAGCGCACGCACTGAATTTTAAAAAATAGGGAAAGTTGACCGATGCCCATGTAATTTGCTTTAAAATTATCTATGTCTCTATAGTTTTTTTCTATTACATATCTCTAGGGGTGAAAGTGGGCTCAGCTGGGCCAAATTTTGCCCCGAAAAGCCCAAGCTTACTTCAAAAAAAATTCAATTTGGCCTGACCCAAACCTTGTACGAGTCTAACTGCTAGCCTGACTTGTCCCGTTTGTAAAAAAAGTGAATGGTCTGGTCTGATCCGTTAGCCTGTTAATTTTTAACTTCAAAGTGGAACCATGAATCAACTTTACAAAACACTTAAATTGCTAAACCAAAAATCATAATTTCAACGTCCAAACAGAATCATGAATCACAACAAAACTCATACAATCTGCATCTAAATCATTTTCAAAGACAAAATGTTCAAACTAAATAACATATATTTCATCATATCCAACAAACAAATTCATACTATGTAAATTAAAATAACTATATGAATCCAATAAACACATCATGATGATTGTAGTAAGTATAACCTATCTCAAAAACCTTTTAATATATTCATATACACAATCTAACATGTTGAGATGCTGGTTCCTCCTATATAAGAAAGAAAGTTAGATTTCTATTAAAATATAATCGAATATAATTAAGTTACAAATAATTGCAATTGATTAAATTTATATCTTTTTTTCTTCAAGCCATACTCACTCTATTTTATCTTATTTAAAATAATTAGTTCAATATGGGCCGGCCTATAAGCTTATAGGTCAGGTCAAGTCCGGCCCATTTTACGCAATATACTAGGTCAGGTCTGGCCTGACATAGGCCAAGCCGGTCGGCCCCTGTAAGCCGGTTGGCCCAGTTTCACCCCTACATATGCCCTTGTGCTTTGTAAAAAATAAGAAACCACATGGGCATATGTGATAAAAAACACACTCTTTTACAAACCACATGGGCATATGTGATAAGAAAAAAATCACAAGGGCATAAGTAATTTTGGAGTAAACTACAGGGCAATTGGTAAACTTTTCACTAAAAAATATAATTTGCCATATTTTTCAGTTAATATAAAACATACAGTTAAATTATTTTTATCGTGATGATAACAGAAAAAAATCTGCAATTTCCGTGAATACTTCTTCCTTCTAAAAAAATAAAAATCAATGCCTATTTGATATTTCATTCTTTTAACGTTATAATAGTTTTATATTTATAGATATATTAAAATAAAATTTAAAGAATTAAACGGGCGGACAGGATATGCTAACTTATTTTTCAACAGATTAATTTGTTAGGGGTTCCTCGACCACTTTGTCACCTCTAAACATAGTTAATAATTAAATTGATTTTCTATCTTAATTAAATTGAATTAATTTTTTTGGATTCAGTTCTTGAATCGAAGTGTTTGGAAATTAATTTAGATTTGAAAATTAATTTTAAATCAGTTTAGCCAACTCAGCACAGAACTAGTTTTGAACCTTTATATCTTACAAATTGGTTTTGAATTTTTTTTTTTTGGTATATGAAAATGTCTTATAAACTTGTTAAAATCTACTCTCTCTCTCTTTTTTTTTTTTCAATGACTATAACTGCATTTTTTTACTTTAAACAAATAAAACTCATATTTATTAATAATTTTTGTACTCTAACCCATATCATCTTCTTTCTTTTATAAATTTATGACTTGGTACTTCAACATTCAATATCCTACGCTGATTATGCAAATTCCATTGCAAGCAATGGTTAACTTGCTTCTTAGTAAAACACTGTTAAATTTTCTAGCAGTTATTTTTACATCTCATACATTTAATTCTTTATTTTAAACAAACAACCAGATACGGTTAGAAAGCAGAGGTGGAAGGCAATCATCAATTGTGCTATGTACTACTGGAATTCTATTAAGGATGTTGGTTTCTAAAGCTTCTCATCTGTCTAAGATGGGCATGAGAAGGATGACATTTCTGGCATCACTCACATAATTATGGTACTTTTATTTATTTATTGTACTTCAGTTAGAGCATAACGAATGGTAGTTAATTAGTTAATTTCGGGTAAATGCTTTATGTTCTTGCATGTTCTATGTCATTTTTTTTTTTTTCGTTTTGAGTAATTGTTTTTATAAGGTATGACTGGTAAGTTTTCAAATACATTGATTAATTGGAAAGTAGAACTGGCTAGGCAAATCTGTTAGAATATTAGATGTTATGTATGAAATTGTTGTAGAATTAGAAGTACTGAGCTGCCTCATCATTTTTTAGCGATTGGTATGAACCTCGAACACAGTGTTAGGATCTAATTTTAGTTGGGGTCAAAAAATTTGACATATCAAATTATCAAAAAAAATTACTTAAAATTTTCAAAGTAATAGGATCGATGTTATTTTAACAAATAATATTTATTTATTTAAAATTTAATATATGATATAAAATAAAATTAGTAAAGAAAGTGCAAATTATATATACATATATGAAATTTTCATGTGATTTTTATGCACATTTTCATGTGATCTTTGATAACATTATTTCATGTGATGTTAATGAAAATTGATTTCATGTGGTCTTGTGAATAAAATTTTTTATTTTTTATATTTTAATTTGATTTGGGCCTACAAACTTTAGTTTGCAACTTGGTAGGCCTTACAAGTCGTATTCGATTTTTTTAATTTTTTATAATATGGCAGGCCATAAATCAAGTATTTAATAGATTAATAGGTCAGTATAGGTTCCAAATATTTTACATAGGCTTAGGCTATCAAAGCCAAAGTTTGACTTAACTTGGCTCATTTATATCCCTAGTCGTGACCTGTGAAGAACATTAACATAGAGGGACAACAAATTTCACAATCAAAAAGAAACATGGAATAATCAGCAACAAATGTCTAAAATCATTTAAATGATATTGGATTCAGATAAATCATTTAATTAGTGTTTAGATATTTTAAAAATTTTAAAAATACAAAAAAATAGTTGTTAATGGATATGTAAAAGAAATTTTCATTCTCTATATCTACATATATTTTCATTGATTTTTCTCTTTAACAGTTTCCATTAATTAATAACCAAGAATCACATTCTTGTTGTGAAATAAAATACAAATAACACCAATAAATAATTCAATTACATTACCAATTGCAACTGTAGCTTTACATTAAAATATTTTTTTTTAAATGTAAACGTAAAACAACACTCTATTTTTTCAAAAGAAATAAAATCAATAACTACAACCACACAAAAAAAGTTGTTAATAAAATAAAGGGGCATGAATTTCACTCATGTTAGGAACACCCAATAAACAATTATGGTCAGCAAAAACAAAGAATTTCACTTTTATAAGGTTCAAAACTATAAATCAATTTTTTTCGCCAATGGACAATATAATTACCAAAGCATATTCCAAGAACCGGTATCCGTAAAATCTTGAAGAAAGGAACGAAACACTGTGCCTTGTCGCAGAATGGCTGGGTTCTGGGTGGTGGGTGCGAATAAGAAAAAAAGGTTAGAAGAAAACCTCAATTGGAAAAAGATGATAGAAGAAGAAGAAGAAGAAGAAATTAAGAAGAAAGAAATATGTTATCTAGTCATACACGAAAAGCAGCTTCATATTTGTTATTGAAGACGATGAGTGATATTAAATCACTAGAGGTTTGAACCCATATAAAGAACAGAAGGGGTAGACGATCAGAATTATCACTGTGTAATTATAAATATTAAAAATAGACTTACTTGGAATCAGAAGATGAAACAAGCAGATTGATAGAACAGACAGAATGATATATCAGAAGAGGAATTAAAATCCGAGCCCACCGAACGTGTCTTGTTAAGACAATTTGCCCCCCACTGATGTCAAAGGTTGATGGACACTTGTCTCTCACGATATAACGGATTTCATCCGAAGAATGACGACACTACCAGTCAATAGCCCAAACGAACACAACAAAATGCCAGAGGAAATTACACCGGAGTATGAACAAGAATATGCAAACCGGAAGGAGGGGAAAAATTCCGACAAAGTTTAAGTGTAGAAAATTGGATACGTTTTTCTGAACAGGCCAGGGTCTATATATAGAAAGCGTAAGGTCACGTTTCAAAAGGCACCTATTCGACGACGAAATAACACATCTGTTGGACAAGAAAAGACACATTCGTTTAACACGAAAAGTCACCTATTCAAGGATGAAACAACACGTCCGTTCGGATGAAACAACACATTCTTTAGGATGAAAAGATACATCTGTTTGTCGATGAAAAGACACACACTTTCACTATCAAACTTCTATTCATAACCAATAGATTCTCTACACAATTTATATACATATATATATATATATACATATATATATATACATATATACACATATATATATAAATTCCAACAATCCTCCACATGGATAAGAAGTCAATTCATCATGACTAGAATGTATAAGAGTATAAATGCAAAGTGTAATTTCCTCAACGAGAAACAACTGCGTCGAGATAGGTGGAGTTTTATCTTTGAACCTTCTTTAGTGAAAACCTATCGGATGTACTCAGTCAATCGGTGGTCTAGGTCGACTTGAACCGTCAACCTTTAGTGTATACCTAGACAATAGGAGTCACACAATTGCTTCTCTAGCATTGTTGGTTCTTTGTTGTGCCCATTTTGGTCGTGGGACACCTGCCTAGTTCTACGAGTGTTTTAGAGAATCGGCCTTTGAAAAATTCTCATAGAAGCGGCCCTCACTTCACACTCACATAGGTGATCTCTTGTGATGTAACTCACTATACATCATCTGAACACAACAAATTAAGAAATCATTAAAAGCCTAAATGCTTACCCTCATAATACATTATCTTGTCATAGGAATGAGTATGGGTTTTAAAACTCCACAGTGTTTGAACAGTCGAACATCACTTAGTTGTCTCTTTGAACCTAGTTCATAGGATCTCCACTCTTCTAGGTAGAGTTACCGCAATGCTCAACAATTGATAGGCCTTAAACCCATTCCTTTCGACAAATTTTCAACCAACTCTCTAGGAATCCCTTTGGTTAACGGATCCGCTATGTTCTCTTTAGACTTAACATAGTCAATTGTAATAATTCCATTCGAGAGTAGTTGTCTTACGGTATCAATGTCTACGACGTATGTGTCTAGACTTACCGTTATAAATGATGTTCTTGGCCCTTCCAATAGCTGCTTAGCTATCGTAGTGTATGCATACTTCTGGTATCGGTTTTGGCCAATTAGGAACATCCTCATTAAAATTACGAAGTCATTCGGCTTCTTCACCGGCTTTATCTAAAGCAGTAAATTCAGCTTCCATGGTTGACCTTGCAATACAGGTCTGTTTGGATGATTTCCAAGACACAGCACCTCCACCAAGGGTGAACACATATCCACTTGTGGATCTAGTGTCGTTAGAGCCGGTGACCCAATTTGCATCACAATACCCTTCTATAACTGCGGGATATTTCTCGTAATGCAAAGCAAAATTTTGAGTATACTTCAAGTATCCCAAAACTCTTACCATAGCTTTCCAATGATTTTCATTTGGATTACTAGTAAAGCGACTTAACAGACTTACTGCATAAGCAATATCAGGTCTGGTGCAGTTCATAACATACATCAGGCTTCCCAACACTTGAGCATATAGCTTTTGTGCTGTAGCTTTACTAGTGTTCTTTAATAAACTAATATTAGAATCTACAGGGTTCCTCACAGGAGTTGTATTCAAACTTTTGAATTTCTCAAGAACCTTATCTATATAGTGCACCTGTGATAAGGCCAACCTTGCAGATGTTTTATGGATTTTAATACCTAGAATAACGTCTGCTATCCCCATATCTTGCATATTAAACTTACTTTTAAGTAATTATTTAGTAACTTGAATCATTTGATTATTACTACCCATGATCAACATGTCGTCTACATAAAGACAGACAATGGCAAATCCTTTTTCAGTATTTCGAATATAGACACGTTTGTCACATTCATTAATTCGAAAACCATTTGATAACATGACTTTGTCAAAATTTTCATGTCATTGTTTTCGAGCTTGCTTTAACCCGTAAAGGGATTTTACTAAGCGACAATCTTTCCGTTCTTGTCCTGAAACAATGAAACCTTCAGGATGTTCTAAATATATGTATTCTTCCAGGTCGCTGTTTAAAAAGGCGGTCTTAACATCCATTTGATGTATTTCTAATCCATTCAATGCAGCTACCGCGATCAACATCCTGATGGATGTGATCCTTGTAACAGGTGAATGAGTATCGGAATAATCGAGACCTTCACGTTGCCTGTAACTTTTTACCACAAGCCTAGCTTTATATTTATCAATAGTGTCATTCTCTTTATTTTTCTTTTGAACACCCACTTACTTCCTAAAGGCTTATTGCCAGGAGGAAGGTTTACCAATTCCTAAGAGTGGTTGGACAAGATATACTCTATCTCACTATTGATAGCCTCTTCCCAGAATGGTCCTTCCAGGGACGTTATAGCTTCCTTTGCCTAATAAATATGTCATAAAATTAGTTCCAAAGATGTGGCTATCATTTGCCTCTTGCTACGTATAGGTTCATCTTCTACATCCTTTACAGGATCAATATTAGTTGTAGCATCCCGAGATATCACAATGTGGTCGTCATTATTACCACTTGATTCATGTATTATTATACGGAAATACGTCTTCAAAGAAAGTAACTTCCCTTGACTCAATAACCGTATTAATGTGTATATCTGAAACATCATATTTATACACTAGAAACTGATAAGCACTACTATTAAGTGCATAACCGATGAATACGCAATCCACAGTTTTAGGTTCGATTTTCAACCTTTTAGGTTTAGGAACTGCAACCTTAGCCAAGCACCCCCACACTCTAAAGTATTTCAGGGATGGCTTCTTTCCTTTCCATATGTCATATGGTGTGTTATTTGTCTTTTTGTGATGCATTCAATTAATAATGTAATTAGCCGTCAAAATAGCTTCCCCCAAAAGATTCTATGGTAAACTGGACGTAATCAACATGGCATTCATCATTTCTTTCAATGTCCGAATTTTCCTTTCTGCAATCCCATTTGATTGTGGTGAATAAGGAGCTGTTGTCTGGTGTATAATACCACGTATTAACATGTATAATACCATCATACCTTACCATTTTAATTTTCTTGTTGAGTTGATTTTCAAATTCACTTTTATATTGCTTAAAAGCAACAATAGCTTCATCTTTACTATTAAGAAAGTACACATAACAATATCTACTGCAATCATCAATAAATGTAATAAAGTATTTCTTATTACCCCTAGATGGTGTAGATTTCATGTCACATATATCAGTATGTATTAAATCTAACAACTCGGTTGATCTTTCAATTGATTTAAACGGTAATTTCGAAAACTTTGATTCAACACATACTTGGCACTTGTTATTTAAACATTCAAATTTAGGTAATAAATCTAAATGAATTAAACTCTTAATTGACCTTAAATTAACATGTCCTAATCTATTATGCCATAAATTAGAAGACTCAAGCATGTAAACAGAAGTAGTTGTAAAATAAAAACATAATATACTGATCACAAGTTCAAAACACCAAGTTGTCTTAAGATTGTTATTGAAGACAGTGGGTGATATTAAATCACTAGAGATTTGAACCCATGTAAAGAACAGAATGGTAGATGATCAGAATTATCACTGTGTAATTATAAATATTAAAAATAGACTTACTTGGAATCAAATGATGAAACAAGCTGAATGATAGAACAGACAGAATGATGTATCAGAAGATGAATTAAAATCCGAGCCCACAGAACGTGTCTCCTTAAGACAATTTGCCCCCTCACTGATGCCAAAGGTTGATGGACACTTGTCTCCCATGATAGAATGAATTTCGTCTGAAGAATGGCGGCACTACCAGTCAACAGCCCAAACGAACACAACAAAATGCCAGAGGAAATCACACTAGAGTATGAACAAGATTATGCAAACCGGAAGGAGAAAAAAAAATTCCGGCAGAGTTTCAGTGTAGAAAATCGGATACGTTTTTCTGAACAGGTCAGGGTCTATATATAGAAAACGTAAGGTCACGTTTCAAAAAGCACCTATAACACATCCGTTGGACAAGAAAAAACACATTCATTCAACACGAAAAGACACCCATTCAAGGATGAAATAACACGTCCGTTCGGATGAAACAACACATCCATTCGGATGAAACAAGACATCCTTTAGAATGAAAAGATACACCTGTTTGTCTACGAAAAGACACACCCTTTCACTACCAAACTTCTTATTCATAACTAATAGATTATCTACACAATTTATATATATATATATATAAATTCCAACAATATCTTCATCTGTTACCATTGTTACAATTTTAGCTAGGGTCAACTTACAATTTTAACTAGAGCCCAATTATAATTACTTATATAATTATATACACGAAGGAAAGTTCTCACATTTTGGGGATTAGATTTTTGACTATTCTTTGTGTGCAATAACCCAAAACACAATAGTTCAATGAACCTTCATATTCCATAATTATAGTCCCGTTATTCATTTTGTTTCGTGATTGTTACTTTCAAGGGTTAAGTGTTTGTTCTTTTAAAGGACACAAATTGTGTCTTTTTAGTTTTTAGCACTATGTCTTACTGACAATACATAGTTATAACATGAAAAATAGTTTTTTTTCTCTCTCCACGTGAGCTAAAGTGATTGAGGAAATAGAAAAAAAAAATCATATTATAACTATGTTTTACAGTAAGATATAGTGTCAAAAACTAAAAGGATATAACCTTGTGTCCTTTAAAATGACAAATCTTTTTTCCTACTTTTAAATGTGTTTATTTGGTTTAATTGGACCCGTGTTTTGAAATAAGTCAACTAATCATTTTTGTGATTAAGTTTAGAAGTCTTTCTTTTTTAAAATAATAGGAGTAAGAATAAATAACATAATTGATTAGAATAAAGCAGAAAATAAAAATATAGAGGATAGAAAATAAAAAAAAAAAGGTAAAACATAAAAATAATCATACTATACATATTCCTTATTATTTGTTTGCATTTAGATGGTTTGTAGTTAATTTGTATTGAGTATTTGATTTTCTACTTACGTGATGCCAAATTATAATTTTTACCTTAGTTAATTATAATTAATTATATAATAAGTAAAAAAAACAAGCATATGCCTAAGGCAACTGCCAGCTTGGATGTGGCTACTCCACTGTTTGTATGTATAATTTGATTTTAAAGAAAACACAATTAACTGAACAGTTAGTTTTAAAAACTCAGCCTTGGATTGATGTGTATTTGAAGTTTTGGATGAAGGAACTTGAAAACTGTAAACCTTTATTCTCACACTTGCCATTGGATAACATGTTTTGAATATATTATGTAGATTTCACATCGTCTGCCTCCGTCCAATTGCTATTCCTGCATGTTTTGGCCCCTATTTTATTACATACTACTTTTTTTTTTCTGAAGAAGCAAGGTTACAATAGCCATACAGTCTATGCTTTGCTTAAATAATGAGTCTGATGAATGCAAAAGGAGGTACTTTTTATTGATACGGACCATTAATAATTCCTGCGCAAAAAATTAACACCTCAAATGTCTACATTAACAATCGGGAAAAAATACTCTTATGTTACATAAGAGTAGTTTTATCTCCAATAGACCCATCGAAAATTGTGACATTTTTTTTTTCTTTTTTTCCTTTTTTTTAATAAATGGCGGACCCACCACATATGAGTCTATGACATGAGAGAGATCTCTCATCTATATATTATTCTAAAGTAAAACCGTTTATTGGAAACTTTTATGATGTGTCACATTCTCCTTGAATCTGAGGTTTGTGTTCACACCTACAACAATTTAAAAGTTTCCTGTTTTGGTAGACATTTGAAATTTGAATTTCGAACATTAAATAAATAAATACAAAATAAAAATATTTGTAAGTCCAAAAATATATTAGTGGCAGACATCCAATTTAAATCCCGCATATTTCTTTCATTGGTAATTGATGAACGTAATAATTACTACTGTTGTACCCCATTGGAAACTGAAAGTAATTATTCAATGTTTTGAATGTCCCAATATCTCTCTCAGACTTCTAATGCCTTATCTTCCCATTGTTATCATTTTTTACATGAACCCTCCATTTTCTCTAGTCGAATCATTCATCTTCTTCAGTATCTTGCATTTTTTTTCATTCTTCTTCTCATTCGCTGTTATTCCCTTCTTCTACTTCCTGCTTTAGTCATGTTTTCAAAATACGATTTTATAAAAGATCTAAATTCCTCTAACGATGATTGGAGGATTAAGGTTAGAGCCATTACGACTTGGAAGGTCCCTAATTATGAGAAAAAAGGATTTGATGACAATATGGAGATTCTGACATATGAACATGTATTTTTTTTTTTTTTTGCAAACTTATTTTTATATTTCGCTCTCTTTTTTTCTAATTCTTCGATTCTTCTTGCTAATTTATGTTTGAATTATGTAGGGTTCTACGATCCATGCTACTGTCAGAGGGAATTCGCAAGTTAGAAAAAAAAATTATAGAAATGGAAGCGTACTTTATTAGAAATTTTGGAGTTGGATTGAATGGTGAAGGTTTCAATGCAACTAGGCATGCTTACAAAATTTCTTTCAACTTGAGGACAGATGTTAAGGCCATTGTTGATGCTACCATACCTGTCAATTGTTTCAATTTTGTCGAGTTTGATTTTATTATACAGCAAAAAACGATCTCTCCTTATTTATTGGGTAATATATTCTTTTGTTATTTTTTTCAATAATTTATTTACTTGGAAAAAATTATTTTCATTAATCTGAATTATTTTTTCTGCATATGTCATCGGTTTACTGACTGGAACTAGCGAAGTTGAAGAGCATGATGTGTTAGGTAGGAAAGCAAAAAAAATTGTGTTGGAGCTTGACAACCTCAGGTATTTTTTGTTGTAACGATTTTGAATAACGTATGTGTAATTTATTTTATTTGTGGTAAATTAAGGTCCGTAATGAGTTGTGTGTATTTTTTAAATAATCTCTGCGAAAAAAAGAGGTCACAAACTTGAATGCACATTGTGGGAGCATTATGTTGATGAAGTGCCGAGTTTTTTGGCAAATAATCAGGCTTCTCAGAATGTTATAATAGTTCATCTTGCAAAGATGAAGGATTTCAGAGGTATTTGTCTTCATATTTAATTTTATTCTTTATTAAAAAATTTCAATAAATATTTATTTTGTCTGTCTCCTTCTATTAATTTTTTTTAACGGTAGCTCTTTCCATTTTTTTCTCTTTTAATTGTGTAGGTCAAAAGTCAATAACTAATACAAGATATACAACGGGTCTCATTATGGATTCGAATGTTACAGAAATTATTGAATTCAAGAAACAGTAAGAAATATTTTTTATGACCGTTGCAACTCTACTATTCAGTATAAGCTCTGTTATGAAATTTGTGTATGTTTGGATTCATAATTTATATGTTGTGTTTGTTTTCTTTTAGGCTTGGAAATGTTTCAGCGGATTGTATTTGTGGATTGTCCCAGTTGTCTACTCAATCAACATATTCCTTTGAGAATGATTTTCTAAAAAATACAGAAAGAAAGTGTATTACTGATAATAAAATTTCTACTGAGGTGAATATTTGTGATTGGGATAAAGTTATGCTATATTTTTTAAATTATTTTTATTTATTTTTAATTGTCGTTAATGTTATATATATATATATATATTCAGGTTATGACGTGTATTGCTTACGGAACTATCAAAGCAATTGAGAGTAAATACAACTGGTGGTACAAATCCTGTAAGAAATGCCTATATTCTGTTTGTGAAGATTTTGAGAAATGGTTTTGTAAAAACTGCCAAAAACATTGGAGTGATTGTCAACCAAGGTGAGATATTTTGTCGAACAAATTATTTTGATTTTTAATGTTTTCTTATACTACGTAATTGACGCTGATAATAATAATAATTATATTATAGATTCAGTATTCAAGTCAGAGTTGTTGATAACACCGATTCTGCATCGTTCATTCTCTTTGATATAGATTGTGTTACTTTGTTGGGTATGAGTGCTTCTGATTTGCGTGAATTGCAATACAAGAGGGTTGGTATTCTATTTTTGCCCAACGTTGTGTTCATCAACTGTTGTAATATTAATTAGTTCTAAATTCTGATATTTTTATTGGTTGGAATCTTATTCTTTTTTTTTCATTTTTTCTAGGGTGCTGATTTGGAACATTATCCAAAAGAATTTGATGTTCTTATTGACAAGTCCATGCTGTTCAAGATTGTATAAATACATTTTTGAATTTAATTTCAACTAATGATTTTATACATCTCATGTATATATTTAAGGTTTTGTATAATAAATAAATTAAATAACAAAATTATATAAACAAATTAAAAATATTAATTATACCATTAAACTTCTGTTACCAACAAAAACAAATACATTTTGAATTTAAATTCAACTAATAATTTTATACACCTCATATGTGTATATATTTAAGGTTCTGTATAATAAATAAATTAAATAACAAAATTATATAACCTAATTAAAAATATTAATTATACCATTAAACTTCTGTTACCAACAAAAATAAATACATTTTTTTAAATTCAAATATCGATTTATTGGAATAAATTAAACAATCAGCGTTGGATATGTTATTTTTTTCAAAAAATTGGTTTCCCAACAAATGATGAATATGCTTATTTCATTAAGTAATCACTTTTTTTTTTCAAAATGGTATTAATAATACTGGATTTTTATCAACTTAAATTAAACAAAAAATAAAAGATTTATTTTTATACCACTCATTAAAGTTATGTTACCAACAAAATTAAATACAATTTTTTTAGAGAGTGTTAAATATGGTATTTTTTCAAAAAGTTTGTTTCCCAACAAACGATGAATATGCTTATTTCATTAAATAATTGCTTTTTTTTTTGTTTTATAAATGCTATTAAATATTAATAATATTATTTTTTGGCTATTTAAAATAAACAAAAAATATAAGATTTATTTTTATACTACTTCAGTGTCTGAATTTTTATATAAGTTTGATTAATTTTGATTCAAAAAATAAACAAAATACAAAATTTTATGCATTAACAAATATTTTTTTTCAAAAAAAAATATTCATAATGTATCAGATGACATTGTAAATGTTGTAAGTAATGTTTAATTAATTATGGCTATATATGTTGTTTGAAAAAAAAAAACAAAAAAACAAAAAAAAAACGTGGAAGAAGAACCTGGAAGGAAGAAGATGACGTTCCATCGTCCATCTGTCTCATTCAGATTGTATATTTATTGATTTTTTCTCTTTTCTGATAACCCTATTTGACTGATTACCTACTCCACCAACGCTTCGTGTTTCTAAACCAATATCTGAAAAATGAAAAAGGTCAGTGTTTCATTTTCCAAGTTATCTGCGCATGGATAATGATAAGCCATAATTACAATGTACCGCCACCGCCAATCGTCTCTTCGTTTCTCTCAAATGTATTACTTCATTTCGCAATGTTTGAGTTTGTATTAGTTCATATGTATTAGTCCATCCCAATTTATCAACAATATTCAATATCCAACAAAAAAACCAAGTTGCATGGCTGCTTCATCCTCAAACAAGCGCTTAACAATGAAGATGATCAATGCTGTGTCGCTGTCAAGCCTCCCATCCGAAGTGATTTTAGTAATATTTCGGAAGATTGCATCTCGTTCTTTGGAAGGCATGACTAGCATGAAGCTAACATGCAAGACTTCCTCGAACTTGCAGAATCTGATGATGTATACGAAAGTGTCTCCTTTGAAAAGTTTGATGATGACAGAGAGTATATCGATGTTATTAAAGAGGCAAGTTCATGGGGGTCAGCTTCTTATCTTCGTAATTTGTTTGCTCTTCTTTTATTTAGCAATTCAATGACTAGACCTGAATTTGTTTGGGAAAAGTCTTGGAAATTCCTCTCTGAAGATATCTTATATCTACATAGGAAAAATATCGGATGTTCAGGTATGTGCTTATAACAATTTTCATGCATTATTTCTAAAGACTAGTGTTTTACTGCAACAAGAGATATGTCGACAATTTCAATATGTTAGATATGTTTTTCATGTTGATTACTTCAAGAATGACATATACTTTCATGTTACTGTATGTATAAAGTCCAACATTATTATCTGTTTGCTTTAAGTTCAAAAAAATTAAAATTTTATAAATTATTTCACCCTTTTTTTTATTAAAAAAATTAAAACATTTTCAGTTATTATTGTTGATACTGAAAATAAGTTGTTACTTTAAGTTGAAATAAATGTTAATCTTAAAAATATTGTAACCTTTGTAAAGAAAACATTATTTTTTATTATTGATGTTACTGTTTAAATCTGTTACTTCACATTGAATTAAATTTATTATTAAAATTCTTAACTTTTTTTAGGCTCCTTACAGTATATCATTGTTGTTTCTCGGATCTCAATGGTGAGAGAGTTTTATTTGTCATTTTAAAAATTAATTATACTTTCTTAAATTCAAAAATATTAACCTCCTCTTTTTTTTTTAATTCATTATAAAAAGTACGTTAATAGAATAAGTCATTTTGAATTTCATATATATTCTAATGCATCTTGAAGTTAATATTTTTTTTTTAATTTTTTCTTTTGTTAATAATTCAATTTCTTAGTATTCTGTTTTATTCTTTGTTTAGATGCATCTCTTCCAGAAGATTGTATAATAAATTCTACACTTGCTGAAATAGACAAAGTATTGCAGAGCAATGGTAGATCTCTATCAGATTGCCTGTCAATGCCTCGCATAATGATGGAATCATTGCTGGATATACAAAATAGACTGGTGCTTGATGAGTTATCGTATGATAGGTTATTTTTTGATAAAAGAACATAAGAGATTATTACATTCCCTATCTGATGAGCAGAAAGATGTCTACGAGAATATTATTTCAGCGGTTTCCCAAGGCACAGGGGGGTTTTTTCTTTCTTTATGGGTTTGGAGGCACAGGAAAAACATTTATTTGGAATACTTTGTCTGCATCTGTTAGATCAAATGGGAAAATTGTATTAAATGTTGCTTCGAGCGGTATTGCTTCCCTTCTGTTGCCTGGAAGACGTACCGCACATTCCAGATTTCGTATTCCTATTCAGATCAACGAAGATTCAACGTGTAACATAAGCAAAAATTCTAATCTTTCTGAGTTGTTGTCGAAAATAAGCTTAATTATTTGGGATGAGGCCTCATTGGTACACAGATTTTGCTTTGAGGCTCTTGATAGAACACTTAGAGAAGTTCTTAGATTTTCTAATCCGAGTTTCTGTGATAATCCGTTTGGTGGAGAAGTTGTTGTTTTAGGAGGTGATTTCCGGCAGATTTTACCTGTGATTCCTCATGGTAGCAGATAGGATATAGTTCATGCCATTATTAATTTGTCTCGTCTTTGGCCGCATTGTAATCTATTGGAGATGGAAATAAAAGAATTCTTTGAATGGCTTCTTAAAATAGGAGATGGTGATCTTGGAGATGATGTGGACGGAGAATCTATTATAACAATTCCAGATGCACTATTGATCAAAGAATCGGAAGATCCACTTTTAGATTTGGTTGATTTTGTGTATCCGAATATGTTGAATCATATTTTTTATCCTGCTTTTTTCAAAGAACGTGCCATTTTGACTCCTAAATTGGCAGATGTTGCTATCTTAAACAAGCGGCTTATGAGTTTTATTCCGAGTGAAGAACGAACATATTTGAGTTCAGATAGTGTTTTGAAGCAAGATGGAAATTCTGAACTAGAGGATGTTGAATTTTCTCTTGAGATTTTAAATACCTTCTCATGTTCCGGACTTCCTGATCATAAATTAACTTTAAAGTGTAATGTACCGGTTATGCTTTTGAGAAACATTGATCAATCAAAAGGGTTATGTAACGGCACAAGACTGCTTATTTCTAGATTAGGCAACCATGTTGTTGAGGCAACAGTTCTTACAGGAAGCAATATAGGAGAAACTGTCTTAATCCCTAGGCTCACTGTCAGCCCGTCTTCTCATACGTTTCCTATAAATTTCCAAAGAAGACAATTTCCCTTGGTGGTTTCATTTGCAATGACTATCAGTAAGAGTCAAGGACAATCGCTTTCTCATGTTGGAATTTATCTTCCTAGAACTGTTTTTACTCATGGACAATTATATGTGGCGCTATCAAGAGTAAAGAGCAAACAAGGATTGAAGATTCTTATATTTGATGATAATGGTTGTATTGCAAATAGTACCTATAACATTGTCTATAAAGAAGTATTTCAGAGGTTAGTGTAGTTGATTTGATTTTTTTTTGCAGTTCACAAACTTGAATGCATTTATGATGAAAAAACCTTTTTATTTTTTTTTTTAATTTTGTGCATGTCTTTCTGATTTTTTTTAGTTATGATTAGGATAAAGTTATGCTATATTTTTTAATTATTTTTATATATTTTTAAATGTCGTTAATTATATATATATATATTTTCAGATTATGATGTGCATTGCTCACGGAACCATCAAAGCAATTGGGAGTAAATTCAATTGGTGGTACAAATCCTGTAAGAAAATGCCTCTATTATGTTTGTGAAGATTTTGACAGATTATTTTGTAATAACTGCCAAAAACATTGGAGTGATGACCAACCAAAGTGAGTTATTTTGTCGAACAAAATTTTCTGATTTCTAATATTTTGTTATACTACACAATTGAAACTGATAATTTTTAAGTAGTCATTTCATATTTTGTCGAACATATTATATATGTGTAATATTTTGGCTGATTGTTTATGTGATAACAATTCCCGTACCTATAGTTATATAAGTTAATATTTTTTATTAAACGTCAATTTATTTAGAAGGATGCGACAAGATTCGGTCGACAACCGACTGAATTTTTTTCCCTCCGTGCAGCGCACGGGTAAATAACTAGTACAACATAAGATTAGATAGACCCTTAACAATTTTACACATATGCCTAATATTTTATAGATTCGTTCCACTCTCTCTTATGGTAAACATTATTCCCATTAACTAAAATTTTAATTATTTATTATTTAAAGTGAGTGAAAAAAAGAAAACTTTTTCATTGGGGTTATTTCTTTATTTTTTAAATTTTATTTAAAGTCAGTTTTCCAACATCATTACCTTTAGAAGTGACAATATGGTTTAAACCGAAGATATTAACCCGTCAATCTGCCAAAACGGGACGTGTTAAGTTACATATCTCAACCCACCAACTTACCATGCTGGATGCGGGTCAAAACAAGTTGGGGCGGGTCGGCCCGCCCGGTCAGTTTTTTATTATTATTGTTATTATTAGGTAGTCTTTTATTTGTCATTAAGTTTTTGTCATATCTAATTTTTTTTCTTAGTACTGCCTTAGAAAAATAAAGATTTTTTTATTCACTTATTATAAAGTTTATCCATATACGGAGGCAAAAATAAGTTCCTAAATAATGGATGATTGAATATTAGCATACATTTAAGTTTGAGGGGGAAAAAACTTACGGGAGAGTGAAACAAAAATAAGTAATATTATTAAATTAATAAAATATATTTTATTTTTTATTTTTTAATTATTTTCTTTTTAGACGGGTTGACTGTTAGTCTTAATTTTTACTTAATTTAGTGGTAATTTTTCTATAGTTTTTGGGCTGATTTTGTCTAAGTGTAGGTAAAAGTGGGCAGAAATTAATGAAGTAAGCTCAAGTGGTAAAAAAAGGATAGAAAAAGGTATTTTAACTTTTCACTAATATTTTTCACCTTTTTACCACATAAGATGACACTTGGCAAGAAAAGAAGGAAGATAAGATGAGATGAAAAAAAGGCAATCGTTGGATGCTTCTTGGATCTAAGGGACAACATGTGTTGAAGCTTTAGGTGAAGAAAAAAGAGAATCTGTGTGTTAAAAGAGGGGGAACACATACTTTTGGAATCAGAATTTTTTTAGTTGAAATGA
Organism: Gastrolobium villosum; assembly: GCA_032173675.1. NCBI lineage: Eukaryota > Viridiplantae > Streptophyta > Magnoliopsida > Fabales > Fabaceae > Gastrolobium > Gastrolobium villosum. Next base: position 13,670 of record JAVKPL010015417.1, on the reverse strand, counting down.
TAGAACTCAGTTTTAGTTTTCATCTGTTTTTACGTTTTCTTTGAGTGCTTAGTTTTTCTTGGAGTTCTTCTTGGAGTTAGATGAGTGGAAGACATCTTCTTGAAGGGATTCAAGAGAAATCAGCTTCTGCATGCAATCTGGTCCAGTAGCATCATACTTTAGTTCTTGTAGTTTTACAATTTCAATTTGAAGAACATCTTGGTTTGTACATCTACTCTTTACGATTTCTTTATTTGAGAATAAAAATCATGTTTATTGTTAATTCAGATTTTATTTTAGTTTTATTTTTCAACATGCATTGCTAAATCTTTTTTCTGGAATTCTGATAGAGATGATGAGTACCCATTAATAATCTAAATTGTTGTGCATGTTCTTGATGCTTCTTGGAGTTAGATGAGTGGAAGACATCTTCTTGAAGGGATTCAAGAGAAATCAGCTTCTGCATGCAACCTGGTCCAGTAGCAACATACTTTAGTTCTTGTAGTTTTACAATTTCAATTTGAAGAACATCTTGGTCTGTACATCTACTCTTTACGATTTCTTTATTTGAGAATAAAAATCATGTTTACTGTTAATTCGGATTTTATTTTAGTTTTAATTTTCAACATGCATTGCTAAATATTTTTTCTGGAATTCTGATGGAGACGATGAGAACCCATTAATAATCTAAATTGTTGTGCATGTTCTTGATGTTTGAGTAGTGAACATTTTTTGGTTTAAGTTCCATGGGAATGGACAAGATTCTTGCATTAACTTGTATTGGAAAATTCAAGTTCGTGATTTCATTAATTCAAGTTTTCTAGATTAGGAATAATCTAGGAAAGAATCTGATTTCAAGTCATCAGTAAACTGATTCAAAATTAAGGGATTAATGTGAATCATTTCACAAACTGAATTTGGGAAAGTTTAGTGTGGTTCTACAAAAAAGTCAGATTCCATCAATTTTAGGTGCTACAGCAGTTAAAACGCAGACATGTGATTTTCAGGGAAAAGTCATTGAAGACAAGTCCATTATAATAAACAATTTCACATTGATTGCATGAACTGATAAATTAGCAAGAGCTAAGTAGATTTTATAGACTGAATATATGCAAGTATATTTGATAATTCCTGGTTTAATTTGCATTTGCACAGGTCAGAGATCCAAATGCACCACCAAACTTACGGAAATTAACCACTGGCCATAGAGTTGAAGAGTTAAAATCTATCATTTAGAATGCTTCCTATTTATACTTATACAAAAAAAAAAAAAAAAAAAAATGCTTCCTATTTGGATAACAGGAATTTTGCTCATGGCTTTGGTATCACACCAAGGGAGCTTTGTCATTCAACAAGCTCGCACAATGGATTGTAACCTCTCACACTATTCCAAATTCCACCAGCTAACATGTCTATTTTCAATGTGGTAACCATGGATATCCAAGCATTTGTGGATGAAGTTAAGCAGTTTGATTATCGATAACTATGGATAATCAATTATTTTTATGATTTGTTTATAAAATAAAATTGCAGTTTCGTATGAAATCGGTTTCAAAAAAAAATTGATTTTTTAATTGTGGAGCATTTTGGGTAGGATTAGTTTGGTTCTTTTGGACATTTCGAACACAAATATATGAATCTAGATGATATATTCAAAGCATGATGTTATCCAATTAACAGCAAGTGTGAGAATAAAGTTTTAGAGTGTTCTTCAGTTTTACCTTCTTTCAGTCAAAACTTAAAATACACATCAATCCAAGGCGAGCTTTTAAAACTAACTAATCAGTTAATTAAGTGGTTTTCTTTAAAATCACAAATTATACATACAAAATCACATTGGTGCATGGTGGTTTAAATGTTTTCCACTTCAATCTCTAAATAAGTTAATCACAACGATGATGCTGCAAACGTGATAATACCAAGGATATTTGTGATTAAAGAAGAATGATGTGTTTATTGGATTTGATCTCTAAATAAGTTAACAATTATCCGGAGGACTGAAAATACACTCAAGTCTACAACAACTTCATGCATGCCAATCAATACCATTGGCATTGGCTACCAAAGGCTGGTAACCTGGCTACAGCTTCAATCAGCTAGGAGGGGAGAGATATTTTGGTGAAAGACCAACAAGCTTTTCCGATAATGCCGAGGGGTGAGAGAGCATTCGCAAAATAAATAATGTACCATACCACTCTGATATCTCTTCATCTGTGTTTTTCTTCATGTCTCCCACTGCAAGTGAAGTCAACTCCAAGAGACTGGGAATGTTGAGATAGTCTGCAGCCTATAAAGTAAAAACATGAACAAAATTAAAGGAAATCCAAGCTACGATAATGAAATAGGTATCTTAATTAGAACAATTTAAGCCATTGATTACATAACAAGATATCATAACTTACATCATCCAAGTCAGACAAAATGCAATTATTCTTGCGGAGGAATTGTGTGAGCCAGTGATTGTAGTGATCCAGAACACTCTTCAGAACACTCTTCAAAAGCCTCAAACGCCAGTCCTTGTCTGAACTCTTGTCAGACCTCTTTGCTGATGCCTCCATCACCATCTTGTCAGAACTCTTAGGAGATATCCTACAAGAAAATAGCAGTCGTGCAGAAAATTAGAGTTGGAAACAATAACAACTAGGAATTATTTAAAGGTTGATTTATTTGTTTTACTGTTGTTGATTTTATTGGCTGGTCATATGTGCATTGTAATCTTGGTTAATCTTTCTCTATTATATGCCTTGTATATGCTGTTCTGATAGAGTTACATGTTTAGGATCTTGAACTCTTTTGTATCTGTTATCTACTGTTCTGAATAAAGTGTATGCTAGAGGGCGTTTGACCCTCACTGGCCAACTTGGATGTAGGAAATTCTTTTACAAAGAATTTCTGAACCAAGTATAAATTTATGGTGTTCTTTTTTTCTTTATGTTTTTTCCTTCTGCAAGTTATTTTTCTGGGGTGATTCTTGGTAGCTATATACCAAGAATTGTAACAAGTGGTATCAAGAGCTTAGGTTCTTGGTTCCTTTTTTCTTCTGGTCAGTATCTGCTTCTGTTCCGTGTTTTCTGTTGTTTCCCTCTGGTCCTCGTGCTTTCTGTCATTGTAAGCTGAAGAGGATGGGTATCACCAAGGTTGAGGTGGAGAAGTTTGATGGGAGGGGTGACTTTAATATGTGGAAGATCAAGATGAAGGCTGTCTTGGTCCAACAGAAGTGTGAGGATGCTATTGGCCCTCAAAAGGATCTTCCTGATTCCCTGACACCTAAGGAACTAAAAGATTTAATGGCTCTAGCTCATAGTTTAATTGTGGTAAATCTGTCTGATAGTGTCCTTAGCCGAGCTTGTAAGATAACTAATCCTAGAAAGCTTTGGGAAAAACTTGAGGCTCTCTATCAAACCAAATCTGCCCCAAACAAGATGTTCTAGAAGGAAAAATTTCTTTCCTTCAAGATGGGTCCTTCTAAGTTCTTGGAGGACAATCTTGATGAGTTTAACAAACTCACCTTAGATCTGGATAATGCTGGGGCAGCTGCCTCAGATGAGGATCAAATCTTGATCCTCTTGAATTCTGTTCCAGATCCATAGAGGGGTGTAAAAGATGCTATAAAATACAACAAGGGGGGAATGGACTTAGATGAGATAACTGAAGCTTTGAGAGCAAGGGAGGTTGAAATACTCTCCCATAAAAAGTCTCATGCTGAGGGGCTGGTTGTGAAGGGTAAAGGGAACAAGAAGGGAAAATCTAAAGGTAAATGGAAGGGAAACAATAATGTATCCCAACCTAACCAAAATGCACAAAGTAATAAAAATAAAGAGCAACCAAAAGGTAAGCTTACTTGCTGGTTGTGTCATAAAGAGGGGCATATCAAGAAGAATTGCCCTGAAAATAATAAGGGAGCTGCAAAGGCAGCAGCTAAAACTGAGTATGCAAATTTACTTAGTGGGTGTGAGGGTGCTGAAGTCCTTATGGTGTCTAATAAGGGCTTTGAGGCTGAATGGGTTATGGATTCAGGTTGCACTTTTCACATGACACCTAGGAAGGAGTGGCTTGCTGGTTTAAGGTTCCAAAAGGGTGGAAAGGTCCTTATGGGGAATGACCAGGTTTGTCAAATAGAAGGGATTGGGGCTGTCAAGTTCCAAATGGCTGATGGCAGCTATAAAATCCTCAAAGAAGTGAGGTATGTCCCTGACTTAAGGAGAAATTTAATTTCTCTTGGTATGCTTGACTCAAGTGGGCTGTTATTCAAGAGTGAGCAAGGTTCACTCACTGTTCTTAAGGGTAATGAAATTTTAATGGAAGGAAGGTTGATTAATGGCCTGTACATTTTACAGGGCCATGCTATCTCATCCGAAAGCTGTGTAACAGCAGCCAAGGATGATGAATCTATTCTCTGGCATAAGAGAATGGGTCATATTAGCAACCAGGGTCTGTCTGAGTTATGTAAACAAGGAATTATAAGTTCTAAGAAAGTAACTTGTGTTGATTTTTGTGAAAATTGTATTTTGGGAAAAACACACAAGTTACCTTTTCCTAGTTCTTCAAATTTTTCTAAATCAATCCTTGATTACATACACTCTGATTTGTGGGGATCACCTAATGTTCCCCCTTCTCTCTCTGGTTGCCATTACTTCCTTTCGGTTGTGGATTCATATTCTAGGAGAGTATGGACCATGTTCTTGAATCAAAAGGATCAAGCCTTTGAAAGCTTCAAGAATTGGAAGACCCTTGTAGAGAATGAGACTGATAAGAAAGTCAAGGTCCTAAGGACTGATAATGGCCTTGAGTTTTGCAATAATCAATTTTTTGATTTTTGCAATGAGCATGGTATAAAGAGGCACAGAACTTGTGCTGAAACTCCCCAACAAAATGGGGTGGCTGAAAGGATGAATAGAACCATCCTAAATAAGGTCAGATGTATGCTTGCTGAATCTGGTCTCCCTAAATCCTTTTGGGCTGAGGCTGTGTCCACAGCCTGTTACCTTATAAATAGGAGCCCATCCACTGTTATAGGTCTTAAAACCCCTATGGAGCTTTGGTCTAGTAAGCCTCCAAGTCTAGGACACTTAAAACCATTTGGTTGTATTGCATACATGCATGTAAAACAAGATAAGTTGAGTCCTGGAGCTGTTAAATCTGTTTTTGTTGGTTATCCTTCAGGTGTTAAGGGATATAAGCTATGGCTCATAGCTGAAAGGAAGTGTGTCATAAGTAGAGATGTGATTTTCGAAGAAAACACATTCTATAAAGACATATCCAAGCTTAGTGACAAAGAGCATCCTCCTAAGACTGTTGAGTTGGAGTTGGAGATGCCCAACAACACTGGACAACAACCTAATGTTGCTGCAAATGATCAACAGCATCAAATTGCTGAAGATCAAGAGGATGGGAATGACATTCCCATTGAGGAGCATGATGTGGAAGTGGATAGAGATAATCTGGAGGATTATTTGCTATCTAGGGATAGGACTAGGAGGAATATAAGACCTCCAAGTCATTTTGCACATGCAGATGTCATAGCATTTGCACTCCAAGTTGGAGATGTGCTGGAGTTTAATGAACCCAGCTCATACCAAGAGGCTATGAGGTTGGATTCTAAAATTCATTGGCTAAAAGCCATGAAGGAAGAGATGGAGTCTCTTGAGAAAAATAAGACTTGGGTTTTGGTGGAGCGTCCAAAGAACAAGAAAGTAATTGGATGTAAATGGATTTTTAAAAGAAAACCAGGAATCCCAGGTGTTGAAGCTACCAGGTTTAAGGCAAGGGTTGTTGCTAAGGGTTTTTCACAAGTTGAGGGGTTGATTACAATGAAATTTTTCCCCCTGTTGTGAAACATGTTTCAATTAGGCTCATTCTTTCAGTTGTTGCAATTCATGATTTAGAATTGGAACAATTGGATGTCAAGACTGCTTTCTTGCATGGCAGCCTTGAAGAGCTCATATTCATGGAGCAACCCGAAGGCTTTATATAAAAGGGGGCTGAGAACAAAGTGTGCCTTTTGAAAAGGTCCCTTTATGAGTTAAAACAAGCCCCTAGGCAGTGGTATAAGAGATTTGATGATTTTGTTTTGTCAAAAGGTTTTAATAGGAGTAGTTTTGATCATTGTGTGTACTTTAAACAACTGCATGATGATTGTTTTATCTACTTGCTGATTTATGTTGATGACATGTTAATTGCATCTAAGGACATAAATGAAATTAATAATCTGAAATCATTGTTGAAAAAAGAATTTGAGGTGAAATTCCTTAGTCCAGCCAAGAGGATAATTGGCGTGGACATCACAAGGACCATAGATGAGAGGAAAATGACTTCCTCTCCATCTGAGTATGTGAAAAAGGTCTTAAAGACCTTTGACATGTACCTAGCCAAACCTGTAAGTGTTCCCCTTGCTGGTCACTTCAGGTCGAAGGCTGTAGATGGTGAGTTAGCCTTGGATGAGGCTTCTTTTATGTGCAATATTCCATATTCTAATGCTGTTGGATGCCTAATGTATGCCATGATAGGTTCTAGGCTTGATATTGCATATGGTGTTAGTGTAGTAAGTAGATACATGAGTAAACCATCTAAGGAACATTGGAATGCTGTGAAATGGTTGCTTAGATACCTTAGTGGCTCTGTTGATTGCTGCATTCATTATACTGCTGAAAACTCAATTAATTGTAATATTACTGGTTATTGTGATTCTGACTATGCTGCTGACCTTGATAAAAGAAGGTCTCTAACTGATTTTGTTTTTTGTGTGGGAGGAAATGTGGTGAGCTGGAAGGCAAGCTTGCAACACATTGTGGCACTCTCCACAACAGAAGCAGAGTATGTGGCTCTCACAGAAGCTGTCAAGGAGGCAATGTGGCTACATGGAATTATCTCTGAGTTGGGTTTAGGTAAGGACCCACCTAAGGTATTTTCTGATTCTCAATCTGCCATACACTTGTCCAAAAATGGTGCATACCATGAAAGGACAAAGCATATAGATGTTAGGTTGCATTTCATACGAGAAATAATTAGTAATGGTCAGGTTAGTGTGAATAAAATATCAACTGAAATTAATCCTGCAGATATCTTGACTAAGACTGTTCCTCTTAGTAAATTTAGGGAGGCTCTAAATTTGCTAAAAATAAAACCTCCCTAAATTGCATGCATAGCATAGCCCTTGGGTTAAACGCCATAAAAACTCTGGAGTGCACTTTATTCTGTTGTTTGTTTAGTAAATAGGTGGAGATTTGTTATGAATATTTTCTAAACATGTTATACTTTAATTGTCACTTTGGGCCATCGATTGAAAATAAATACTAAAGCCCAATTAGCTATTGCATTCTATTTTGGCCTTATTTGCTAAATGAAACACTGCGTTTTGTGTGCTGAGTAATATAACAAAATGCTTATGCTTGGAAATTAGAAAGTGGCATATTTCAAAACATACTGCTATACCTAAATTTAGTGCATCTCATCAATGAGAGCAGTACATATCAGAGGAGAGAGAAAAAATTTGACAAAAAAAATAAATTATCTGACATGTAATATTTTCATTGGTGGGATGTACTGAATCTTGGGTACAACATTAGTACCAAACATTTATTCCCCCTCATATGCATAGTAATCGAACATATTTTTTGTGGTCCAGGATCACCCAATGATTTGGTATTCCTTTTCGTAACACTAATTTTTTCTTATCATTTTTACCCCTTCTATTTTTTCTCTTTTTCAAATTTACTCCTCGTTTACGGCAAAAGACGAGCTAAAAAATGGCGGTACCAGATGCTAAATTCTCTCAGGGGCCGTTTGGTACGCGGCGTTTTTTGAGATTCCCGGGAAACTGAATTTTTCTAAAATTTAAATTTTCGGATGTTATCATAAACTGGATGTAAAAATCATATTTTTAAAAATTGAAATTTCCGGACAAATAAAAATTTCTCCTGAACCAAACGGCTCCTCATAGTAATCACGCAGCTCCATCATACCTCATTCCAGATCTAGATTCTAGAGTCTTCCACTTGCCGAACATAGATAGAGAGAGAGAGAGAAAGTGGTCAAGTTCTAACTATGGTTAGTTTCCTAACCTGGCTCCACGCAAACGGTAAAGTAAGAACGTTCCAACCGCGAACGAGAACTGAGCGAGCGAACCAGCTGCGAAGCTTCCTTTCAATCAACTATCTTCCTTATTCTTGGCAATTTGACCAACAAAGCACAATATTCAAATTGATGGTTGTTTCAATCTGGAATATCCATTTCAAAACTTTTCATTTTTCACAATTTTTTTTTTTGATTTATAAGAATTATGTCCTAGGAAATGCCAGAAGTTTATTTTATTTTTGCTGCGAACCCCACAAAATATTGTGAGTATAGGAAATTTTTTTTGATCATATTAAATTATAGATAATAAACCTTTTTTTTTTTTTGTATAAAGCACATTAGATTTAGATCTACACATACCAATGAAAAATTAAACTAAAATATATGGAGGTGGCTGAATTCGTGATTGTAAAGATAGCTTGGATGTAAAATCGAAGCCTTTATTTCACTTAACTCAATTAGTGGTAGTTACAACATTTATTAAAATAAAGGGGAAAAAAATGAAAAATAAGCAAATTGAAAAGTGAAAAATAAATGTTTTTCCCTTTATAAATATCATATAAAATGGGATAAGTTAGGTCATTTTTTAAGAGGAGGGATATTCTTACTACTAAATTTTTTCACTACCAACTTACTACCTGTCTAATCACCATTGGATTAACATTTTCTCTCTCTTCATAAATTTTTAGCATTCTCTCTCCTTGATCCTACGATGATTAGATTGGTAGTAAGTTGGTAGTGAAAATTTTTGATAGTCAAAATATCCTCCACATTTTTTAATCAGACCTGAAATTTTGAATTCAATAAAATAATTCTTAATACTTTGAACGCGTTAAGTTACTGTATTTTTTAAGGATTACGTACAAAAGATATGAAAATTCGTTAAAATTCGTTATATATATATATATATATATATATATATATATATATATATATATATATATATATAGGGGTTTGTTTTTTCTGATGTTACTTTAGATGATTTTATTTAATGTTCATCAAAATGAAGTTTTTTTGGGACGAAAATCATGGTATTTTTGTAATTTTAATTTATTTCAGGGTTATAATAATCTTTATCACTCTAATTTTTTAATTTTTCAAACCCAAAATGACGTAGTTTCGATGAACATTAAATAAAGTTATCTAAAGTAACATCGGAAATTTTTTTCCATATATATATATGGAATCATCAAAGGTGAATCAATTAATATAAGAAAATAAATAAATAAAACGACGTAGTTTTGTTTTGTGTAATCGGAGATAAATTTATCTCAAGCTGCTTGAGAAATGTTTTTTTTTCCTGGGGTAAGATCATGAACAAAGTAGGTACATCCAAATACATGTGGAGGCAGAGGACAGAAAGGTGCTCTTGAAAATAAAACACTATGTGGAACTTCATTATTGAGTACGGAAGAGGGCATACGATTGATGAGAAAGCAAGAGGTGATTATAGCATTTGTCCAAAAATAAAATGGAACATTCATATGAATTAGTAGGGTACGTGTAGTTTCAAACAAATGTCTAGTTTTACGTTCAGCCACTCCATTTTGTTGTGGAGTGTGTGGACAAATGGTCTGGTGTAACGTCCCACGTTTCTCCAAAAAATTAGAAAATTCAAGAGACACATATTCTTTTGCATTATCACTATGCAAGATTTGAATAGAAACACCAAACTGAGTATTTTTCTTAACACGAAATTTTTGATAAACTGAAAACAGTTCAGAATGATTTTTCATTAAATAAACCTAAGTTCAACGAGAGAAATCATCAATAAAGATTACAAATTACTGAAAATCCAAAACAGACATTGTTCGACTCGGACCCCATATATCAGAGTAAACAATAGAAAATGGAGCATCAGCTCTTTTATTGACTATATTAGTAAAGGAGGAGCGAGTGTGCTTTCCTTGCTGACATGACTAACAGTTTAAAGACTTAAGACTGACAGTTTAAAGACTTAAGACTGACAGTTTAAAGACTTAAGACTGGATAAAAAAGGAACTATATGTTGAAGCTTGGAGAGGCTTGGATGACCCAGACGGCTGTGAATTAGCTTAGGAGACTCTGTAAAGAACACGCTACTGGATAAGGTGGTGTAATCAGATAGTAGAGACCTCGTGACTAAATGCCCGCTCCAATCGTCTTCCCCGTGCCCGGATCCTGTATAGAAAAGGATTGTTTACATAAGTTAACAGTACATAAAAGAAATTGACAGTCTGAATTAGGATCCCAGGAGTACCAAGGGAGTTCTACACTCATAAAGATCTCTGGAGGTTGGGGAACATGGTGGGGCGCACTTTGAAAATTGATGAAAATTCGTTGCGAATCAGTGGGCAGGGTCAGCTGGAGGAGATTACTGAAAGAGGGAGATTTGCTCGGTTATGTGTTGAAATTGACCTGAGCAAGAGTCTCTTATCGAAGTTCAGGATAGGTCAAAGGCAGATGTACATAGGCTACGAAGGTTTGCATTTGATTTGCTTCCTTTGTGGTCAGTACGGGCACAAGAAGGACCAATGTTGTTTTAATTCTGATAATGTTACAAAGTCAGAGGTGATGAAGGGAGAAGAGCTTCAAGGTCAACAGCCTAGTCAGGAGAACAAGACAGTTGTGAAGGAAGATGAGATTGAAAAGAGTCAAGAAGAAAATGGTTTTGGCAACTGGATGACATTACAAAGGAGAAATAAAAAGAGACTCACCATTAACCAGAAAGCTAAGGAAGGCATGGGGAAGGACTCTACAGTCAGGACTTCGGAGGTGACTCCTCCCCGTAAGGATTCTGGATCCAGATTTGATCCTCTGAAGGCTAACCTGAGTGGAGACACCTCGGAGCAACCAGCTACGGGGACTGGAAATGGTTTGGATAAAGGGAAGGGGACTGTTGAAGTGGGGCAACAGAATAAAGGGCAGAGTGGTAGAAAGAAAAAAGTTAATGCTGATAGGAAAGCTCCAGAACAGAAGCAAGGAGGTGATGGGTCAGTCTCGGGTAACCTCGTGAGTAATGTTAATTCTTTCAATACGTCCAAAAAGTCAGTTACTAGACAATCTGGTAGGGTGGCAATCCTAGTGAATAGGGATGTTAATAGAGACAGGAAGCAAGGTGAGTTGTTTGCTGGTTCCAAATTACCTGAAGGTTGCCTTGGTGCCGTGAAGGAGAATTGTAGGGAACATGTTCCAGATCTCCTATCCAGTTCGGGATTCAAAGAAAAACCCCTTGATATTCATAGAGGAGGCCAGGATGGGGATCAGGAGGGTAGAGCAGATATGGCTCTTGATGATATCACCAATGATTTGGGAGTCAAGGAGAAAACCATTGTTGTGGTCTAGGAGTTGGGTCTGGGTTTTTGTAAATCTTTCCTTTTGATGAGAGTTTGTACATGGAATTGTAGAGGAGCGGGGAAGAAGGGTTTCTGCTCTCTGGTTAAGGATTTGGTCTTCCAGAATAAGGTGTTTGTAAGAACCCGCACCGCTAATTAAGGTAATTAGTGAATTAATTATGATAATTAGGAAATGATTCCATAATTGACCTTAATAATTATTATTGGGCTTAAATAATTATAATAAATGAGTAAAAATGCTGAAAGTCGCTTTTCGGAAGAAAAGCGCAGATACCGGTTCTGCTACCCGGTATAAATGTGTACCGGAAAAGTATCCCGGAAAATTATAACGAATGCATGATAATTACTAGAATATTATGTAGGACTTGTAAAACAAGTTTCAAGTCAAAATAACGTAATCTGATGCCAGAACTGATACTAGCTATGGAAAAGCGCGTACCGGAAAGGTGCTCCGAAAAATAAAATAAAAATATGACAAATCTTATAAAAATGTCTAGGTCTTGATTCCAAAGTTTGGGATCAAAATCTTTTGCGTTGCTATTAAAGCCAATACTGCGCGTTAGGTGACCAATTGCCTATATATATTACTACTAAGGGCACAAAACCCTAATTTTTGGCTGATCAGCCTTCCCCCTTGTGCTCCTTTGCTGCCTTCTTCACCTTGGAGGCCAAGAAGCCATTTTTCCTCTTGGTTCCTTCATCAAAACACCTTGTGAGGATGGGTATGTGACTTGTGAGGGTGGAGAGTTGTGCTTGGGAGTGTCCAGCCACTGTGTGTGTGAGGGTTGAGGGACTGAGTTGGTATTCCTTTGGTGAGAGTTCTTATTCTTGGCTTGTGAAGCTCCAAGAAGCTTCCTTTGTGTTGAAAGGACCAAGCTTTGAACCATTTTCGCACACCTTTGTGTGGTCTGAGTTGTGGAGCTGTTGGAGAGCTCCAAGAGCACTGCCTTTTCTGTTTTTGAACTTTGGTAAGTTATACCAACTATGATCATGGGTTTAAATGCTTAAAAATGGAACCTTGATGCATGTATTGAGCTAAGTTAATAACTTAAGGGTGGGGTAGGTTAAACACACCTAGAAATGCATGTTTAAGTGCCTTTAATCGGTTAAAAAGTTGAACCTATGGATTGGATATTCACGAAATGCAGAAACTGCATTCTGTCATGAGATATCCGGATATTTGTCGAACAGATATCCGGATATCGATATCCGGATATGGTATCCGGATATTGATATCCGGATGTGGTATATCCGGATATGGTCAGTGTGATATCCGGATATGGCATATCCGGATATGTTCCCTGTATATCCGGATATCCTGGGATTTCGCAGAACAGTAGCTGTGCTGTGTGAACAGTAAGCTATTGGGGGTTTGTGGACCCTAGATTAAGGAAGTTGAACTTCTGTAATTAATAAACTAAGTCAGAATCACATGATTAAGGGCTTATGGCTTTGTTGGAAGCCTTGAGACGTAAAACGTAAAAGAAAGGCGTAGTCTTTAAGTGGTATGCTTGTGTTGCATAATTAATGATATATTATTGGTCCATATTAGATTGTGATACTGCTGTGTTTGGACTTGAGAAGGGTTGGACTCTTGGCTTGGATAGCTAGCTTGCAAGGTAAGCTTTCGTGTCCTCGGTTTAGCCATTTTGTTGTTCCACCATGTCCCATGGGGATGTGGTTTATGCATGCTGTGTTACATGCTTTGATGTTTTGGAAATGCTGTTGAGCTATTATATGCAATGTGCTTTTATGATATGCATGTGGTGTCCACCTATACGGTAAGCCTGAGTATGTAGTACATACAACATGGTGAGGCTGTGGGTGAGGTGCAAGCGGTGTTCCTTGTACTCATGTAGGTTTAGACGTATTCCTGCATTTCTCTGGCCAGTAGATTTGATAAACACACATGGCATGATTATCTGCTGCATCGCATAGTTTTGGAACTTATATTGTAAATACTATTTTTGAACTTATATTACACATTTAAGTGAGCTTGGGGTGGAAGATCCTTGAGGACCCCTTGTCTTACTGAGATTTCTTGTTTAGAGATCTCACCCCACGTTTGGGGACGCTTATTTCAGGATCAGGTAATGTTGAGGGCTCAGGTGGCAGGAGGCCAGAGCTGAGTTGATGTTATTATGACATGCTGGATGTTGACTGCTGTTTATGTTTTCCGCTTTGATTATGATATTATGCTGAGACTGTTGTTGCGCATTGTGCCTTATTTGGTGAGCATGGGGTTTGTCCATGCCACATGGTTTTGTTATTGTCTTTTAATTG